>OZ020541.1:20254502-20440502 GCA_963971435.1 Lasius platythorax | reverse complement strand
TAAAATAGAAATATGTTTTCATTAAAAGTTAGATTAACTTTATAAAAATTATTGATTACTATTTTTTATTATTATGATAATTATACTCTTAATTATATTCTTCTATCTTTATACTCTTCTCCTTCCTATTTCGTTTTTTCGTTTTCTTTATTGAAAATATAAAAATAGATTGCAATTTCAAAATTTGTTATAATAATAAAAATCGAGAACCATAATGCCCTCTACTGACAATGAGATTTTCAGAAATTAAACTTTTAATTGTTTCAACAAAAATTTTACACAGCGTAATATGGTGCAATTTAGCGTGTCCTAGCTGGAATCCATCAGGAGACACGGTAATGTCTCACGTTAAGTATTGGTGTTATATACGTTAGTGTCGAAAATATATAGTTTATTATTAATTAGAATTAATATAGTATTCGGAAATATTATCACAGTTTTTTTAACGGACCAAGTTATAGATAAATACCTGTATTATTATATTATACGAGTTATGTTGCATACGCACTAATGATTGAAGAGCATGTGTATTAATACAGATAGGTTACAAAGTTAATCTAATTTAATAAATTAATCATTAGTATATATATTCTAAAATCATTATTGCGTATGCAAGATAACTCGTGTGTATAATATACATGTAATCTTTATAAATAACTTGGTTCGTTGAAAAGCAGCAAGAATTGTATGTAGAATATATATATAGATAAAAGTGTAGAGAGAGTTCAAAATTATTTATCATTGAGTTCATAATTATTAATCTAATTTAAATATTGCAGGAAGTTTGTTCATACATATAATAAAATTCCAGCGAAAGCACAGATAATGTCGAGAAGTATAATGTGAGATATAATTAAGCAGTTGCATATAATTGAAAATAATTTGTATTCGTACACACACACCACACCACACACACACACGCACACCACACCACACTACACACACACACACACACACAAACACACACACACACAAACATATATATATATATATATGTATATAATTATATAAAGCTTTTATAAGTAACATTGATTAAATAAAGGCAAACAATCTGATCATGATCTGAAATGCAGCATTATATTATTTAGTGTAATGTAACAAGACAGCTTAATTATATCTCACAATACACTTTTTGATATTATCTATGGTCCTGCTAGAATTTTATTGTATAAGAAACCTTCTCTCTCTCATCCTGCAATATTTAAATTAATAATTTTGAACTCTCTTTGCACTTTTATCTATAAATATATTCTACATGCAATTCTTGCTATTTTTCTACAAACCAAGTTATTTATATAAAGATGCATGTATAGAGTTATATGTATAGTTTTAAAATATCTGTTGATGATTTTTAAAATATCTGACAATATAATGGAGTAATAAAATATATAAAGGAACAGTTTATAAAAAATATTTAGATCAGGTAATTATTTCACATTTTTTATCACATATTATCTTGCATACGTAATAATGATTTAAGAGCATACATACTAATAATTTATTTATTAAATTATATTAATAATTTTAAACTCTATCTGTATTAGTATACATACTCTTAAATCATTAGTGCGTATGCAAGATAACTTCTTATAATATGTGATAAAAATGTGAAATAATTATCTGACCCAAATATTTTTTATAAACTGTTTGTTCCTTCATAGATTTTATTGCTCTATCATTGTCAACAAATAATATATTAGAATTGTCGATAGATTCAACGAACCAAATTATTTATAAAGATACATGTATTTTATACGTACGAAATTATCTTGCATACGCAATAATGATTTAAGAGTATATGCTCTTAATCATTAATGCATATGCTCTTAAATTATTAGTGCATATGCAAAATAACTCATATAATATAATAATATACCTGCATTTACTTATAACTTAGTTCATTGACAAATTGTGATAAAAAATGTGAACTGATACAAATGTGAAATAATTCTTTGAGATTCACAAGTATATTTAACAAATAAAAGTTATATTATTAGCCATTCATAAATCTTTCTATAAGTTTTATTTTTAGTTGGCGCAATTTTTTGATATTATTTTTTTTAGGTTGTATGTTCACCACAATACAACCTAAAAACATACAATGGACATACAATGACTTGAAAATATGTGCCAAAAATACAAGCAAAATACTTACTTTCTGCAGACATTATCAAATATTTCTTTCAATGGTAAAGATGTAGTTCGACAAAGTTGCAACATTTCTTGTTTCATGATGGACTGCTTTAATTTCCATTTTATTTGAGTATGCGTATGACCTTGAACTAAATGTATTTTGCCATCCTTATCAATTTTGAGAGTGCCAGAACATTTTGAAGATCGACGAGTATTACATCGTAAAATATTCGGATTACGAGAATCTTTGTTGTAAGTGTAATCATCGTAAACATAAATTATGGTACCAGGTTTTCTTCCACATATTTCTTCCATCTGAAAAATAATAAAAAAAGAGAATGTTAATATTAAAAATATTACTCGAAAAAATGAAATAGATTTCTGGAATTATTTTATGTGAAAACAGACGTATTAGTCACATATTGATTAAATATTTCATATAACGAAATACCTGATGAAATTAATTTCCTAACAAAGATACATTTTGTTATGCCTCGCGGTGCGAGTGCATGAAATATTCGGGATCGTTGCCGAATGAGGAGCAGGGGCCCCGGAATCGTCAGGAGCTCGGGGTCAATTAATTCAACGCTTATACACCTTTTAACTTTTTATTGAAATTAAAACACTTTCACTCGATACACTGGCGCGTGTTTATTTGATACACCTTTCTGCGCTAGGTTATAAAGTATCGTTCGCGGCTCCGGCGCGTTAAATTATGTTTCGCCGATCACTCGCGACTTTGGTGCGTTATACGATTCCCGTATTAGCGATAATTTAATTGATCGGTTATTGCTTAGATTGTATATACGACTGCCCGGCGCGCATCCGCGGCGGGCCTTTTATCTCTTCGTTATTTCCGGGATTTTCGGGGGCGCGACCAAAGTCCAAGTGCAAGCGAAGCAGGTTTAAAGTTGAACCTCTTCGCTTGCACTTTCGCAAGTTTTTTGGGCGATCGCGCGTGAATTGCTATGCGAGCATTCCGCGCGGTCAATGCCCTTCTATTTCGACATTTCATATTGAAAAATGTGGTTATAGCTTCCGGGCTATAACACCCCTCCCCCGTAGAAAAAAAAAAAACGGAGGTACGGAGTTTTTCTCTATCCCAAAAAATAGTTTTACTTAAGTATATTACAGTAGTGTTTTCCCGTGTACATATTTTTATTATAATCGTTTGTACTTATTACTAAAATCTCGTACTCTGACTTCTTCTTAATATGGACCTCGGTATGCGGAAGTCGTCTTCGAAGAATGAGACTGAGGGTCGTCTTAACGGTTTTTGTTTATTTCTCTTTCTTAGTACTATGTAAATTATTATTGCTATGGTAATTACTGTTATCAATATTCCGCTCGTTGCCATTGGGTAAACGAATTGTTTTTTCGTATAGAACTTATTCTCGTTGTTTTGTAAGTCTTTATTCATATCTTTTAACTTATTTCTCAATTCCACTAGCTCGGATTGATGCTGTAGTATGTTTTGTTGTTCCTCGTCTAGTGTGTTCGTATTGTCTCGTAAGAGTGTTAAGTTTGCTTCTGGTAAATAAGTTTCTATACTGTCATCGTTTTGTATGGCTTCTTTCGGCTGAATAGTGATTTCAGTCGTTTTTATTTTACATTTATTTTCTATTCTAATTTGACCCGTTTTCTTAACTATTTTTCTTATTTCGTTATGATCCTCGCATTGGATCGTTATCGGTTGTTCGTTTATTGTTGAGTATAGCCAAGTGAGGGGCTGACGCAGTGGTATCCATATTGTGTTCGTCACGATTATGTGTCTAGTATTACAGCTCTCGTGTTGGTGTTGTAAATACATTTGTACCTCGCATGGTGTGTGTGAGTTTAAACGGTGTATTGGGTGTGTTTTTTCGCAAACGTATTTATTTTTTATTTGTATACATTTGTCTACTCTTTTTCTTTTATCTCAATATACGTCAGTCCTTCCTTATCTACTGCTATTAGCTCGTTTCTTATTTCTACCTGTGTGAATATGTTTTTGCTGTCGTATGTAGGTAAAGGAATTACATTTATTATGTCATATACTGGTTGTGCGATGAGCGGGAAACGCATTATCGTAATTATAACCGGTCCTTCGCGGTATATGTTTAATTTAATATATTTCGCTATTTCCAACCATTCCTCGCTTCTTATTTCGAAGGGGAAATACAAGCCTTGAGGTAATTGGAGCGCTGCCTCTTTTAAATGTGTTATAATATCGCTGATAGGTGTTAGTAAAGGATGCATTATACCTTTACTAGCATATGTGAGATATTCTATCACGTCTTTCGCGTCCCTAATTAGGTCGGTTATCATCGCGGTAATTACCGTAAAATGTTCGGTTATTTCTTCTCGCGTGTAATATTCCCTGACATAATGATTTAACAATTTACCATTATGGTCTAGTATGTTTTCTAGTTTGTCTAAATGTACTATAGTGCTATTTAGGACCTTAATTTGATTTTTTGTAACATGTTGCAACGTTTGCTGTTTATTCTGTAAAAGATTTAGTTGTTCGTTTATTAATTCCCTATCGTTCGCGTCCATTGTGCCGAACAAGGTTTTCGCTATTGACCCGATTCCGTCTACGAGACCTCTACGTTTGTTCGTCCGTGTTTTGTACAAGGTGTTTATTAAAGTAATTAATTTTGCTAACTGTTTCGACTCGTTTTTTACGATTTCCTTTAAATTGTCGCAAGTACGTTTGTTGTGGTCGTCTGATTTTATTTGTTCGCATGTTTCATATGTTTGTTGCGTGTATTTGTTCATTTGCCATGTTTTGTCATTTAAGGCCGTTATATCTAATTTGGTAACGATTTTCCATGTTTTCGTTACTTGCTGCAGTTGTCCTATTTTCTCGAAGTACACTCCTGGATGGTTGTGAAATTCCTCGATTTCGTATCGGTGATTTGTATCTTGCTGCTCGGTTAGCGCTGATCTCATCCCGAATATGAGTATTCTGGAATTACATATTTTATCCTTTTATCGTTTCTGTCGGATATCATTTCAAAAGTTTTTTATTTCATATATTTTGTGCGGTGTTACTGAAATTTTTCTTCAGTCAGTTTTTTACTGTCTACCCGCGCGTTTCCTTTCAATAATTACGCACAATTTATCGAAGATGGTGTGCGCGAATTTGCCTAAGCGCGAGAGTTATTTTGTTTTTCCACTACCTGTGGAGGAGGAGGAGGCTCCCAACGGGGGGCTTTTCTCCTACGCGGAGATGTATGCTGTGTTGTCTCGCCTTGCCGAGACCTATGACTGGGGTCCGGCTAGGGGTTGGTTGGTCGAGGGTGCAGGGTGGTTTTACCCCCTTACTCTGTTCGACCGATTTTCCCCTGGATTTACATGGGAAGTTCCCTCGATTTCGGAGGTTTTCCGTCGAGTCCGCCTGAACTTTACATTTGATATGTTATGGCGGTTTTTTCTGGAGCGCCGCTTGGAATAGGGTAAGTGTCTTTTTATTTATTCTTTTGTTAGCGTTTTTATTTTATTCGCATGTGTTTGTAGCGTTTTCTTTCGCGAGCTTGGGCGTTAAATTCGAGTATCCGGTGTTAATATAATATTCTGGCGGATATTATTTCTTTTAGTCATTATTTTATTATCTTGCGGGCTTTCGGTTTCTCGGGTTTTTTATGCTGCTACTGAAGCTTCTTTCTTTAGTCTTCTTTTGGCTGTCACTCTATCGTTGCATCTTTTCATTATTATTAAAAAAAATATGTCGTGCAAAGATTGCGGTGAAAGTTTTTTCATGAGAGGTCGCACTCTCCTATGTGAGTGGTGCGAGCGCGGGCCCGTCGTAGGGCTCGAATCCTCTAGTGACCCGGTCGTACGGGCTCTTTCTGCCGTCTATAGGGGTGGCAACACCCCTTTTTCACTGCGCGTGACTGTGGATGTGGCCAGTGGTCGGCGCACAGTGTCCGAATTGGTGCCCTGGAGTCGGGGATTTATTTTCGATGTCCCGTACCTGGCTCGTTACCGGGTGCTTGCTCCGGATTGTTTTCCTTGGATGCGGCTTACTGAGTAAGTGTTTTATTTTTTATTACCCGTCTATAAACGCTTTTAGTCTGTTTGTGTGCATGCGTATTGTCTTTCTACCCTTTTTAACCGTATAGTTCACGTCGGAATTTTTTTCAATTATTGTGTACGGCCCTGTCCATAGCGCGTCTAATTTTTTCGATCGTCCGCGTCGTAGTGTCTCGTCATATACGAGTACTTTGTCGCCTACTTTAAATTTAATTTCTTTCGCGGTTTTGTCGTAATATTCTTTTGATTTTTTCTTTTCTTCTTTTATATTTTCCCTTGCGTTTTGGTTTGTTGCCCGCAGCCTTTCCCTTAATTCTTGCGCGTAGTCTTCGTAATTGTACGTCGCTCGCGGGGGCTTAAACAGTGCCGTAGGTAGGCTGGCTTGATGCCCGTAGACTAGCTCGAACGGTGTATAGCCCGTGGCTGTGTGCGGGGTCGTGTTATAGGTGAACATTGCGTAGGGTGTCCACTCGTCCCAGTTTGTTTGATCTGAATTTATATAGTGACGAAGGTATTCGGCGAGGGTGCGATGCGATCTCTCTAGCGCTCCGTTACTTTCCGGATGATAGGCGGTTGTTTTTATTTTTTCGATTTTAAGTAATTTACAAGTGTTTCTAAAGATTTCACTCATAAAATTCGTGCCTTGATCCGTTAAGATTTTATCCGGTAGTCCGTATTCGAGTACGATTTTTGTAACGAATTCCTTACTTATTGTATTCGCTTCCTGATTCGCAATCGGTATCGCTTTACTAAATTTCGTGAGGCTATCTTGGAACGTTAATAAATATTTATTTCCGTTTGTAGTTTCCGTTAATGGTCCGACGATATCTAACGCGCATTTTTCGAACGGTTTTGTGGGAGTATCTGTAATGATAAGCGGTGCTTTATTTCGTCGCGATAATTTATTTTTTTGACACGACTCGCATTTCGAGATATATTTCTCGACGTCTTTTGTTATACCCGGCCAATTGTGATTTAGCCGGATTCGATTTATCGTTCTTTCTACTCCTTGATGTCCTCCTGTGGGGGCATCGTGATATTCGTAGATTATTTGCCGCTTTTCCTCCTCTGTGTAGATTTTTGCGTCTTCTTTTTCTTTTACTTGGAGGATTTCTTCCTCTCTCTCTTCCGTTTCCGCGTCTCTTGTTACCTGTCGGCTCAACGCGTCGGCGTTCGCGTTCGCTCGTCCGGCCTTATGAATGATTTCATAGTCGTATTCTTCTAATTTTAACCTCCAGCGGATTAATCTTGAGCCGGGGTCTGTTACATTGAATAGCCAGATCAATGGTTTATGATCTGTAATTATTTTAAATTTTGTTCCATAGATATATGGTCGGAAATGCTTTACTGCCCATACGATGGCTAGTAATTCTTTCTCTGTCGTATTATAATTTTGTTCCGCACGCGACAGTACTCTGCTTGCGTAAGCAACGGGGCGGTCACTGCCTACCTGTCCTTGCGATAGCACGGCTCCGATTGCATAGTCGGAGGCATCAGTGGTCACGTTAAATTCTTCACTGAAATCTGGGTATTTCAACACTGGCGCCGTAATTAATTTTTCTTTTAATGCTTCAAATGCATTCTGCTGCTCTGCCGCCCATGCGAATTTTTCGCTCTTCTTTGTTAATTTCGTTAACGGTTTGGCGATTCGCGAAAAGTCCTCGATGAACTTTCGATAATAACCTGCTAACCCTATGAAGGCTTGGATGTCCTTCACCTTTTTTGGTATCGGGAAATTTTTTACTGCGGTTAGTTTCGATGGGTCCGGCATTATTCCGTTTTCGGATATGATGTGCCCTAAATAGATTACCTCTTTACGCAGGAATTCGCATTTCTCCGGTTGCAATTTCAAATTGTTTTCCCGTAATCTCCGCAGTACTTCCTTGAGTCGTTTGTTGTGGTCCTCTAGGCTGGATCCATAAATCACGATGTCGTCGAGGTAGACTAGACATCTTAGCCCTTGCATCCCTATCAGCACCGAATTCATCAGTCGTTGGAAGGTTGCTGGTGCATTCCTTAATCCAAACGGCATGCGATTGAACTCATAGTGTCCGTAGGGGGTTGAGAAGGCTGTCTTCTTTTTATCATGCTCGGCCATTGGTATCTGGTGATACCCCGATGCTAGATCTAACGTAGTGAAATACTTGGCGTTTCCTAGTTGATCCAATATATCGGTGATATTTGGTAACGGAAACGAGTCGCCTATCGTTAGATTGTTTAGTCGTCGGAAGTCTATTACTACGCGGAGTCTCGGTTTTCCGGATGCGTCAGGTTTCTTCGGCACTACCAGTAATGGTGCGTTCCATTGACTAGCGCTTTTCCTGATTATTCCGTCTTCTAACATTTCCTGTACCTGTTTGTTTACTTCCGCCTTATGCTTCTCGGGAAGTCGATACGGTTTCATGTTAACCGGGGCGGTGTCGGCGCGCGTGCTTATCTCGTGCTCTATGGTCGCGGTGCAGGACAGTGGTTCTCCGCTCAAATGGAATATATCGCTGTACTCCTCGCATATCCTATGTATCGCTTGTTTTTCTTCGTCATTTAAATGGTCGGTCCGTAATATTTGTCAGATCTCATTTTTTCGTGACGAATAATTTCGCGTTTTTTCGGACTGTATTGTATAGATCGCGTGTGGGTTATCTACGTCTATATCTTCTATTTTTACTAGCGGTGTGCGAATCTCAATTATCTCGTCCGTGGTATTTATAACACTGATCGGGCACGAGTAGTTTTCCGGTTCGACTAGGCATCGTCCGATGTAAATTCCTGGCGCCGGTTCTTCCGCTTTTATGACGCCTATCTCGTTGCGATCGGTCGCGGCTTGTACAATTGTTTCGCTGCGCGGTTTTAGCGTAATTTTATTATACGGCATGAGTTTTAATACGGCGTCTCCTATTTTGAGTTCCCGCTTTTTGTAATCGCATGATACTTGCTGCTTCCGGAGGAAGTCGATTCCCAGGATACCTTCGTATTCCATAGGGAAGTCATCCTTTACGACGTAGATCGCGTGCTTAATTTTACGACCAGCTAAGTCGATTGTCGCGTACATTTTACCTATCGTCCGTGCCTTATGTCCGGTTATTCCGACGAGTGTAATTTTATCTTTGTAAATCACGGTCTCGCCCTTTAGTTGCTTAACTTTTATTAGCGAAATAGTTGCTCCGGAATCATATAGCATATTCACTTTTCCGTTTTTTGTCTCGCGGATCGGTAAGGTAATTAAATCTAGGCCGGCTGTTCCTCGCGGTGTTCGTCGTATATGCGTTACTTGATATTCGAGCGCGCGCGTCTTCTTACTTTTCTCTTCGCGTTCTTCCTCTTCGTCGCTGCTACGCTCGGTATCCGTATCCTTTTTTCGCGCTTGATATATCTTTTGTTCGCCTCTCTTTTTTTCGTTGTGCGGTTTTTTATCATTACTTTCGCGCTTTGCGTGATCGGGCGTCTTCGCTTTCGGTCGTCCGTTCAGTGACCAACATTCGTCGCGGTTGTGTCCGCGTTTTTTGCAGTGTTTGCAAAATTTTTCGACCGAGTTAACGCGTGATTTATCCGGTTTCGGTAACGCATATTTGCTACTGCGGCAATCGCGCCCGTAATGTCCGGTTTTCCCGCATTTGTAACATTGCGTTGTCGTTCCTCGGTTCTGTCGTGAAGGGTGCGTTTCGCTTTTATTCCGGCTAGAAAAATTGTGTGTTCGCGTCGTTGTCGGCCCTATTAGCTTTTCTTCCGTGCTCGCGCCGGTTATCGCCTCCTGCAGCGTTGCGTATCGCTGCGAGCGGACGAGGATTTTTAGGTCGTCGTGTAATCCGAGTTGGAAATTTAATAAAGCTTGCTTCTGTATTGTGTCTAATATTGCTCGTTTATATGCGGCGGAATGGTTTTCGCCTTCTATCATCGAGTCGTATAATTTCATTGCGAGTTTATCGACGCGTTGCCCGAAATTTTGCGCTGATTCGGCGGTTTTTTGTTTTAGCGAGTTAAATTCAAGCTGTAAGTGCGCGGTGCTTTGCTTGCTTTGATAACATTTCTCGAGTTGTTGCTTTAATTCGGCGTATGTTTGTATGTCTCGTGTCTCAAAGTCTTGCATGGCCTTTCCCTTAAGCTTGGTGTATAATATCGCTTGCACTAGAGATTCTTCCTCCGCGGGATTTATGTTCTGTATCGCGTATGTACTGGCGTTTAGAAATTCCTGTAGCTTATTGCGCGAAGATCCATCGAATTCCGGGATCATTATTCTCGCTTCTTTCAGTGACATGTAATTCGGCGCGGTACCGCGTCGGTTTCTTATGTCTCGCTCGGTTCGCCCGTACGTCATGTGATACTCGTCGTTATCGTTTTCTCGACGGTCGTATGGGTGACTCTCCGCGTTCTCTATACGCGTTATTCGCGTGCTTAACGCATTCATATCTGCGCGAAGTAGATTTAATACGTCCAGTATTTGTGTGTGGTCGTTTCTGTCGGTATTGTGTTCCGTGTGTCGTGTCTCGCGATCGTGAGCGTGTACGTGTACGTCTCGACGGTTCATGCGCTGCTCCTCCTTAAGGGTGCGCGGATCGCGCTTCTGTTCGCGGTTGGTATTTAGTACCGGATTTGTCTCGCGATTTGTGGGCGGTTCGTGCACATCGGCTAATACGACGCGTTCGTCTATGTGCCGTATGCTATTTCGAAGGTGTTCGATTTCTCGATCGATGTCGTCATTCGTCGCGTTCGCTGGCGGCGTATACATGAGCGACATTATTTCGTCTTCGTTATTTTCGTTCGGATCGAAAACACTGCTATCGTAAGACGTTAAAGAAAATTCGCCGCGTTGCGATACGTTGCTCGGCGTTCGGCTAATGCGCGGTCTTATTGGCTTTTGGTTCGCGATAACTGAGTCGAGCTCGTGTTTCGCGAATAAGCTTTCGTCGAAGCTAGAAAAAGGAAATTCGCGTTCTACTACTACGTTCGCAGGTAGTTCAGAATCGCTATCGCTAGAATAGTACGCGTCTAATTTTCTGCGCACTTTTTTGAGGTTTGATTGAACTCTCGGGATCGCTTTATTAGTTAATATGTCGGCGTCGCGATTAGTAAATGGCAAGTCGTATTCGTTTGCGACGTCTTCGGGTTCGCTATCGCTCGAGTGTCGGGTTTCTAACTCTCTACGCGCGTTTTCGAGTCTTTGTCGTTCTCGCAGTACGCGTAGAGTTAATCGGGCAGGTTCGCTATGTAACCACGTTCGATTCGCTATCGGTGGTACGTTAGCGCCTTCCGAATGCATGCGATAAAAGTGTATTATTCGGACTTACAGTACTACGGCTCGCATCGTTACGCTTTGCGCTGGCTGCTGCTGACGCTGCGGTTCCTCGCTCGTTGGCGGGTACTGCTGGCGGCCCGGCGTTGTCGGTTGATACGGCGGGTCGTCGCTCGCTGCTGGTGCGTTGTCCGTGCTGTTGTCGTAGGTCGGGGTGCCTACTCGGGTGTCTGCTGCTTGGCCGTGATTCTCTCACTGCTCTGCTTTCCCGTGTTGTCCGTTGTCCTTGTCCGTCAGCTGTTGCACTGGCGTGCCTGATTAACCACCTTGGTTTTGTTGCAGGTCTTAGGAGCCACGAGTCCGGTGACGATCCTTCGGCAGATCCCACCGCTGCCACCAATTTTGTTATGCCTCGCGGTGCGAGTGCATGAAATATTCGGGATCGTTGCCGAATGAGGAGCAGGGGCCCCGGAATCGTCAGGAGCTCGGGGTCAATTAATTCAACGCTTATACACCTTTTAACTTTTTATTGAAATTAAAACACTTTCACTCGATACACTGGCGCGTGTTTATTTGATACACCTTTCTGCGCTAGGTTATAAAGTATCGTTCGCGGCTCCGGCGCGTTAAATTATGTTTCGCCGATCACTCGCGACTTTGGTGCGTTATACGATTCCCGTATTAGCGATAATTTAATTGATCGGTTATTGCTTAGATTGTATATACGACTGCCCGGCGCGCATCCGCGGCGGGCCTTTTATCTCTTCGTTATTTCCGGGATTTTCGGGGGCGCGACCAAAGTCCAAGTGCAAGCGAAGCAGGTTTAAAGTTGAACCTCTTCGCTTGCACTTTCGCAAGTTTTTTGGGCGATCGCGCGTGAATTGCTATGCGAGCATTCCGCGCGGTCAATGCCCTTCTATTTCGACATTTCATATTGAAAAATGTGGTTATAGCTTCCGGGCTATAACAATTGTTTGTCAATATGTATGTCTATTTAATACTTTAATTATATATAAACACATTAGCATGTAGCAAATAAAAATTTCTTGTACTTTATTACTTTGATAACAAAACATAGACAACAGGCAAATATATGTTTAGTGAAGAACAATGCTACTCCTTGAAAAGTATTTTGGTGTATATATGTTTCCAATTATATAATTACTTGGTATACAATATAACACGAGCACGCGTTACAACAAAAGCAATATTACGACAAGAGCATTTCAGGAACGACATGAGCATAGGTTGGATAAAAAGTTATGTAAGGATGTGTGTGGCGATTAAGCGGGTCATGATTGATCGCAGGAATATTAGAAGGCGTTGCTAGGTGGTTCTCATTTTAAGGACACTTGTTTTGCTATAAATATTGAACAGTATTTAACAGTAACCAAAACAGCCGTACGCGAATGCAAATAACGCACGCTGTATGTGAAACGAACGCACAAGCTACTGACTTCTCTCACAGTCGTGATTCGTGCATGCTCAATTATATAGTTACTTTTGGTATAAAATATACTAGCATGGTAGTTACAACAAAAGCGATATTACGACAAGAGCATTTTAGACACGTAACGACATGGAGGATAGATAAAAACTTGTAAAGATGGCTGCGGAGATGAGCGGGTTATGACTGATCTCAGGAATATTAGGAGATAGAAGGCGTAAGGGGAATTTTTGCTACATGGTCGTAATGAGAAAACACTTGTTTTGCTGTATTCAACTGTAACAAACGTATGCGGATACAACTAACGCACGCCGTATATGGACTTCGTGACCAAATACTTGAACGTGCTCACGCATTACACGGGAAAAGAATGCCCGAGAAATCAAGTAATAACCGACTTGTCTCGCAACCCCCCGGAACATTAGTCGTGACTTGTATGTATGTATGTACATACATACATGCTGCAGGCAGCATAAGCCTGGGGTGCGTTCAGAAATCTTACTCCGGGTTAAAAAGTTACTCTATTGTCTATAATATACGTGACATATACTATAGAAAGAGAGTAACTTTTTAACCTGGAGTTGAATTTCTGAACACAACCCTGGACAGTCATGGTCACATGACAACGCCCAACCAATCCAGAATCGCCAATTATCAAAAATGGTATTATTATGATGAGTATTACCAGAGAGAAGAATGAGAGGGGCCACGCCGCCGTTTTTCGTCCAACGCTTTCTCTAGGCCGCTCACTAGCGTCACTTACATCCATTTTACGGCCGCTTAGAACTAAGTGGCCACATCCACTTTCGATGTCGATAAAAAAGCCAGTTTTTGTTCATATCCGTGATAGATCTACAATTTTTTGGTTCATGTCCGTGCTACATCCATATAATTGTGGATCAAAAATATATATCGAAACTTCGTGAACTTATTAATATGTTTTATTAAATGCGTGTAACGTTTTGGCATTCTAGTACATAATACGATATAAATACAGCGATATAAATTATTACCAAAGTATTTTTACGTATATCCGCATGTGCGCAATGAAATAAATTTTCTTAAATCAATTTTTCTTGATAAGTCTTAATTGAATATAATGTAGAAAATATCTGCAATATATTACTTTTACTTTTTTCTTATTCTTGGAACAAAAGGTATCAAGCATTTAAGCAATCATGCATTTTAATCAAATTATGATTGTAATTTATAGCCTTTTATATTAATTTTTTTATATTAATTTATTTTTGCTTATTATTAATTTAATGAATTTTTTATTTATAAATTCGATTGGATGCGTAGTCTTTTGAAAATAAACATATAATAGATGCGCTCCGCTTGACGCTATATTTTCGCTTCGAAGACTAATTGTAAGATTCTTCACCCTATCTAGTTAAAAATTATCCGATTTATGTCGTGTTTGATGTCGTTTTAATCGCCAAAATCTCATTAATCCATTAAGATTATTTTCAAGCTGTTTAAATGCAAAATAGAAGTTTTAGTTTTCATTTAAAAAAATGTTTACATTTGTGAATTGCTATGGATGGGGAGAGCCCATTGTAAGAGACTTCGGAACTCTTTGATGATAGGTCATCTCGCTCGCTCTCTACTCGCGGTCTCGCTCTCGCTCTTACACTCGACGAGTCGCGCTAGACAGCTCGGAAAGATAAGCTGATCCGAGAATCGAGAGAAAACTAAAACTTCTATTTTGCAATTAATCGGTTTGAAAATAATTTTACTGGATTAATCAGATTTTTGCGATTAAAACGACATCAAACACGACATAAATCGGATAATTTTTAACTAGATAGGGTAAAGAATCTTACAATTAGTCTTCGAAGCGAAAATATAGCGTCAAGCGGAGCGCATCTATTATATGTTTATTTTCAAAAGACTACGCATCCAATCGAATTTATAAATAAAAAATTCATTAAATTAATAATAAGCAAAAATAAATTAATATAAAAATATTAATATAAAAGGCTATAAATTACAATCATAATTTGATTAAAATGCATGATTGCTTAAATGCTTGATACCTTTGTTCCAAGAATAAGAAAAAAGTAAAAGTAATATATTGCAGATGTTTTCTACATTATATTCAATTAAGACTTATCAAGAAAAATTGATTTAAGAAAATTTATTTCATTGCGCACATGCGGATATACGTAAAAATACTTTGGTAATAATTTATATCGCTGTATTTATATCGTATTATGTACTAGAATGCCAAAACGTTACACGCATTTAATAAAACATATTAATAAGTTCACGAAGTTTCGATATATAATTTTGATCCACAATTATATGGATGTAGCACGGACACGAACCAAAAAATTGTGGATGTAGCACGGATACGAACCAAAACTGGCTTTTTTATCGACATCGAAAGTGAATGTGGCCATGTAGTTCCGGGCGACTGTAAAATGGATGTACGTGACGCTAGTGTGCAGCCTAGAAGAAGCGTCGTACGAAGAATGACGGCGTGGCGCCTCTCCTCCTTCTCTCTGGTTATAGGCATAGAGATATAAGAATAGGGTGCGCGAGTTATATGCTAGCACGTAAGAGGCTGCGATATAGGAATAGAAAAAGAACGCTGCATAGAGGCTCCTTCTGTCTTTGTCTATGCGCCTTTGTCTATAGCTCATTGTCTTTGTTCATAGACAAAGACAGAAGGGGCCCATATGCAGCTTTCTCTTTCTATTGCTATATCGCTTTTTCAGCTCGCTCGCACACTCTATTCTTATATCTCTATGGTTATAGCTTTTAATAGTGTTACTCGCTTGTTGTATTTTGCTTATCGTTTCTTGCTTATGTCGTTTCTTGCTTATATCGTTTCTTGCTTATATTGTTTGCTTATATTGTTTATCTTGCTTGTGTAAATAATTCGAGTAAAGAATATTTACTTCATAAATGATTTGCCGTGATTTTATGATTCGCGTATGCCGTAGAAATCCGTGCAAAATGCTTCACGAAGTCAAAATTTGCACTAATGCATCTTGCAATAAAAATCAATTGTGTAAATTGGTACATCTCACAAAGTATGAAGTCCTCGAAATTAATGAAAACGTACGACCCTTTCGACAAACTGTTTATAAGGAAATGAAGCGATTAGCATTTATTTTAAGGGAATCTTTCCCATTAGAATTAAGGACACATACCTGTACACTGTACATGTTGGGGGAATGTTTGTGGCCTTGTTTGGCATGTGAAACAGTTAGCAATAGTAAGTTTTTTTAACTATTTATATATCTTAGTTGGTAATTTAAATTGTTAAGATAAATTAATCGAAAGTACTTTTTCCTTTCAGATAGTAGTGTATCACCAATATGCAATAAATGCTATATTTTATTAACGCGAGACATCCAGGCATTGATGTGTGGTCACATATATTGCAAATATTGCATGAAGCGGCTTCCATTCCAAATAGATGGTCCCCTTCCTGTTAACCAGTGCGTAAAATGTGATAAATGGGCAGTATATCTTACGATATGTAAGTTTTAAGAAAATAAATTCTCTACTCTTACAATATATTTGAACAATAGAATTGGCTTATGCTTCTTATAGAATATCTGGAAGAAAGTCTGTAATATGTATAAATAGCATATGTTAAAAGAAATATTAAACCTGTACTTATGTTCTGCGTATTATCCAAAAGTACTTCAATCTT
Organism: Lasius platythorax; assembly: GCA_963971435.1. Taxonomy (NCBI): domain Eukaryota; kingdom Metazoa; phylum Arthropoda; class Insecta; order Hymenoptera; family Formicidae; genus Lasius; species Lasius platythorax. The sequence goes on along the minus strand of OZ020541.1, from coordinate 20,424,008 downwards.
TCAAAATTATATACATTTAATTTTAATATACCCTATTTAAGAAAAGATATGAATTTATATATTTTAATGACAATATGTTTACAGATGGAGAATAAGAGAATTAAAGTAAATGAAGATCAGAACAAAAAGGAAGATAGTTAAAGCAAATAGTTAAGCAAAGAGATGAGAAAAGAAGATGCGAATTATTGATATTTTAGAAAGAAGAGAATTATTGATATTTTTTAATTTTATATTTGTCATATATATTCATAAATAAATATTTTTCCTATTAAACTTCTTAATAAAACTATTTTACAAAAATTTTTAATAAAATCCACTTATCCAATCAAATTTGAAAAAAGGTTTGATCTCAAATTGTGCTGTAGGTAAATGAACATCTTCATATGTACTCTGCACTGCTAAAAATTCCAGAACATTGTGTATTTGTTCAATATTCCATTGCTGAAAACGAAGACAAATAATTTAAATCTTATAGTAATGTAAAAACTAATTAACGGCTATGAATAACTGCATCGATAACAGCATCAATGTAGTTTGCTATTGATAAAAAACTTTTCAATAATGTTGCCCAATTATAGATTGCACTTTTTCAATTTATCTACACAATCGAATATCCGTATTGAAAAGTCATCGGGGCTTCAAATAATATTATTATTATCAAACTTTTGAATATTTCTCACTCATACACGACGTTGCACACATTGCACTCTATTTCTTAATGATAAATGCGTGAAATAAAATAATTGCACGTTCTTTCACTCGTATATAATAAGTCATAAGATAAATGTGTAATGAGAGAGCAACGTAGGGAAAGATACTTTATGTCCGGCTGATTGTCAAAATATCGAATAGAATCCCGCAATATTATATATTTAGGTATTTTTATTATATTATTAGAATTATTAGAGATTTATTATACATTTGATTGTATAATTGAAAACGTTAGAAAGATATAATTTTCATGCAATATTACTGTTCCCCATGGCTGAGAGAAAAGCATAATAACAAAGATAGTTAATACAAAAAGAGAATTACCTTATGTGTATCAAAAGTCAGATATATCAAATGATCGATTACATCTTTGCCTATCCAAGGAGGATCGCCAATCTCCACATCTTCCTCGTTAATGTTTGAAAAGTTCATTAGACTCTTAGTTTCGTCCAAATTTTCAATAAGTGTTTTATAAATTTTCAATAAATATTCCGAAATTGTAATATTTTTTTTTCTGACACTTTCTCATGCAAAATTCGCGCAATCTTCTCGTTAAACCTAATACCTGAACGTAGCACGTAATTTTAAGTGCAAATCTACAACATTTGAGCGGATGACAAAATCGCAATTATTATATAATATCAATTGCCTGTATTATTGTAATATCAACACGAAGAATTTGATATGACATTGTTCCAACAAAGCGTTGGAAAGACTGACTTATTGTTAGAAGAATATTATCCAAGTGTCGAACGTGCCGACTTGTTTCTCCTTGAAATATGTTATTAAGTATTAAAGTTAAAGAGATATGTATTTTCGTATTTATGTATTTCATTTCTTCATTTTTGTATTTATGTCCAATCTCAAATTTAAGTGCTGTAACACTCTTTCAAAGATCGATGATTAAAATTATTTTTCTCGAATATATATTCCAAACTCATTGTATCAAACAATATTTTATATTCTGTAGTCTCAAGTTTTGTTACGTAACGAAAATGTCGAGAGATTTAATGAACACAATGTGACATTTGTAAAATATATATTCCGTTGTTTTTCCCGCAATTGTTTATAGTAATTGGTTGAAGAAGATAATTGGTAACGCATTTAAATTTTTGTTTTATAAAATTCTCTCTTCATAAGTTAATGTTGTTTGTAGTTTAATTTGCTGCAAAGTATTTCTTTCTTATCATATCGAAATTTATACAGATAAAAAATAGTTGACATATCAAACAATATAGTCATCTAATTTTTAAAAGTGCAACTTTTAAAAGTTACAGAATAAAGAAAAATAGACGAATTCTCCTAAACAGATCTTATGCAAATATTTATTGATTTTGATTCAAACAATTAACAGATAATTAGTCTATTATAATTCGCTGCAGACTATATTTTAAATAGATATAGATATAAAGATTAATGGTATATATAATGGTAATTATGGTAATAATTTGCAAATTTTTTTATATACATTTATTTTGAACATAAAACCTATTTAAAAAATATTCTGCAGCGAATTATGATAAACTAATTGTCTGTGAATTGTTTGAATCAAAATTAACAAATGTTTGCATAAGATCTGTTCAGGAGAATTAATCTAATTTTTCTTCATTCTTCTGTAACTTTTACTTTTCAAAATTATTTTACTGTTATTGTTTGATATGTCTACTATTTTTTATCTGTATATATAATTAGATATATGATAAGAAAGAAATACTTTGCAGCAAATTAGACATACAAACAACATTAATTTATGAGGAGATAATTTTTCTAAAAAATATTTATAAAAAAGTCAAACTGTACTTCATTTTAATTTCAAGCTTATTTATATTTATACAGGGTGACCCATTTTAACTTAGGCAGCCAAATAACTCGAAAAATAAGCACACTACGAAAAAATGTTTAGAATCAAAATTTCGTCATTTCGAGGGGGACGTACAATGACGTTAAAATGAGCCCCCCACCCCTCCCCCTGGGCGGTGAGGGGGGGCAAGTTTGAAATCTTAAATAGGAACCCCTATTTTTTATTGCATATTCGGAATCTTTGGCTAAAAACACATACAATTTGTCTGAAACATTTTTCTCGATTCATGATAGATGGCGCTGTAATCGACGAAATTCAATTTCTTCGATTTCTCTTACTGAGAACCCATGCTTACGATTCTGCAATAAATTAACAATAAAAATACCACGTTTTCATTGTTAATACTCGAAATTAGTCTTAAAACAAACTTCTCATTATTTTTTATTACTCATTAATTACTTCTCAAGAAACTGCTTTTAGCGTAACCTGCCCTTTAGGCAACTTGAATGGTCCAAAGTACCGAGACATTTTGGACTTTCCATCTGATGGAGTTCCTCTAAGTATCCCTCCAAAATTTTGTCCATTTAGTGCCAAAGTCACAAGTGTTTATGTATTTTTTTAACATTTGTACTCTGATAAAATTTTGGTAAAATGGCAAATTATACGCCTATAGAAGTAGTCGATATTCTTATAACCTTTGGCGAATGTGGTAGAAATTACAGACTTATTGCCCGTACTTATGCGGAGCGATTCCCAAATCGCCGCCATCCTACTGATCAACAAATTATAACATTGAAAGGAGATCTCGTAATAATCCACTTCATCGCGAAAGGCGAAGGAATAGACTTCATAATAATAATGACCCTAGATTGCTCGCAGTTTTGGCTATGGTTCATCAAAATCCCCATATTAGTACCCGTCAAATAGAACGAGAACTGGGAATCCCTCAAACTACGGCACATAGATTGTTACGATCAGTCAATTACCATCCGTATCATATTACTCTGGTACAGGAATTAAGTGAGGCCGACTACGTACTCAGAGTACAATTTTGTAGATGGGCTCTTGAGATGTTAGATCAGAATCCAGATTTTTTTAGTAATGTTTGTTTCAGTGATGAAGCAACATTCATCAGCAATGGTAGTCTCAATAGGCATAATTGCCACTATTGGTCACCAGAAAATCCACATTGGTATCGTGAGGTGCTTAATCAACATCGTTGGAGTTTATATGTATGGGTAGGCATTTGCAATGGCCAAGTCATTGGACCTCATTTTTTTGAACGTCCAATTAATAGTCCAATGTATTTAGAATTCCTCGAAAATGATTTGCCAGCATACCTAGAGAATGTTCCCCTTGCAGTTAGACTAAATTTATGGTATCAACAAGATGGTGCTCCTGCTCATTATGCTCGTATTGTACGGATGTTTTTGAATCAAAGGTTCCCAAATCGGTGGATAGGGCGGGGTGGACCAGTTCTGTGGCCTCCGAGATCACCGGATTTGAACCCCCTTGATTTCTTTTTATGGGGATACGTTAAAGATGCAGTGTATAGAAAAGCTCCAACGACAAGATTGAATATGATGGAAAGAATAAGAAGAGCTTGTGAAGCTATAACTCTTTTAATGCTAGAAAATGTACAACGTAACTTTCGCTGTCGATTACTGTTATCCTTAGAAAATAATGGTGCACACTTTGAGCATCTCCTCCATGCGGAGAGAGCTGATAACAATGCAATCTTGCCTTAACTGGTTGGGTCACCACACGACCTTGCCTTCACTGGCTGGGTCACTACTTGACCTTGCCTTAACTGGTTGGGTCACCACACGACCTTGCCTTCACTGGCTGGGTCACTACTTGACCTTGCCTTAACTGGTTGGGTCACCACACGACCTTGCCTTCACTGGCTGGGTCACTACTTGACCTTGCCTTAACTGGTTGGGTCACCACACGACCTTGCCTTCACTGGCTGGATCACCACACGACCTTGCCTTCACTGGCTGGATCACCACACGACCTTGCCTTCACTGGCTGGGTTACCACACGTTCAAGCACCCCGAATTGTGAGAGGCGAGGGGACTCACGTTAATCAAGCACCCCGAAGGGAACAGAAAACTGCTACGTCCACGACGTTGTTCCTGGGTTACGCTAAAAGCAGTTTCTTGAGAAGTAATTAATGAGTAATAAAAAATAATGAGAAGTTTGTTTTAAGACTAATTTCGAGTGTTAACAATGAAAACGTGGTATTTTTATTGTTAATTTATTGCAGAATCGTAAGCATGGGTTCTCAGTAAGAGAAATCGAAGAAATTGAATTTCGTCGATTACAGCGCCATCTATCATGAATCGAGAAAAATGTTTCAGACAAATTGTATGTGTTTTTAGCCAAAGATTCCGAATATGCAATAAAAAATAGGGGTTCCTATTTAAGATTTCAAACTTGCCCCCCTCACCGCCCAGGGGGAGGGGTGGAGGGGCTCATTTTAACGTCATTGTACGTCCCCCTCGAAATGACGAAATTTTGATTCTAAACATTTTTTCGTAGTGTGCTTATTTTTCGAGTTATTTGGCTGCCTAAGTTAAAATGGGTCACCCTGTATAATATATTTAACACTTGAAAAATCTAATTTGCTATAAACAATTTCAAACTTTGCATTTCCTTATCAGTATCACAAAAATAAAACCTAATGTTTCTTTTTTAATATTTCAAATATTAGCTTTGTATTCAAATATTTTACTTTTTGAATACAAAGCTTGAATAGAAAGATTCATATGTAAATTTTTAACAAGATGGTGGAATATTAAAAAAACAATATCTTATGAATAGATATAATATTATACATATTTATAAATAAAATAATAAGAAAAATGATAAATTATATGATGCATAAAGATGATTTAGATTTGGTACACGAGAAAGTACACGGCATTCTCAAGGTTATATATTTGTTTTGAAAATTTAATTCTATCAGTTTTGCGCAACATTTCGGTTTATTTTTAATTGATCGATTTGTTTATCTTTCATTTTGCAAAGTTTAACAAGGGTTTACTCGACGTTAATATTTTCGACACACTAAAGAAAATCTGAAAAAATGTTTTTAATGTATTTTTGAAATAAATATCTTATTTGTGAGAATTATTGTTTATTGCACTATAAAATATACAAGCTCTTGACCTTTGACTATTTAATAAAAAAAATATTACCACATATACAAATATATAAAAATAAAAATATTTTCAATACTTAATATTTAATAATAAAAATTTTTTAAATATACTAAACATAAGAATATAAATGACCATTTCTTATAGAGGTAATATAAACAAAATATAAACACAAAGATTATGTCAATTTTTTATATACACTTTGAGACCTACACATTGGACATTCTACTGTTATTAATCCTTTTTCATCTATGTTACTATTTATGCATTTTAATGCACAGTTGTAACAAAACATATGTCCGCAAATTGTAGCACCAAGACTCTTTACAGTCAATTGTTCTCGACATATCGGACACTCTAAAACCTGCATGTCATCTAATTTCACGTGTCGACGGCTACACTTTGTTCGTTTACAAACATTATTTTTAAAATCGCCACATATATCTGTGTTTTGTACAGTTCGGCCGACTTCTCTCTTTAGATTCTCAGTTGCTTTCCCTGTCATTATGTAGCGATATTGCTCCACACTGGTACAATGTAAAAATGGGCACTTCTTCTCTCTGCACTTAGTGTTTTGGTAATTGTAACAATATTTGTATGTGTGAATAAAACCGCAATCCAAATTCGTGCAGCAACATTTTTCAAAATTTTTACATTTCTGCAATCCTAAAACAGTTTTGTTGTACCAGTTATGAGAATATGAAACCAAACAGAATTGTATACAGTTATAAAGTATTATCTTTAATATCTTATAACCCTTTATAACAAAATATTCAGAAATATAGATTGCGTTTCAAAATTCACTGCCAGTAATAAAAATCTACAATACATTAATTATACTGCTTAATAATTATAATAACATAAACTATAGATTTCAAGTACTTACAGTGAATTTCAGATCGTAGCCATAGAATAGACCAGCCCTTGCCATAAGACTGTGTGGAAACATATGAAAGACAGTAGCGTGCCAGGTAAATCTGTCTCTTTTTTTAATCGCATGATAGAGATAAGTAGTGAAAAATGAAGATAAAGTAAGCATGTAGTTGTAGTAAGTGAGGGAAAAGCAGTGTGAATGTAGCTTCACCTCCCCTTATCTACCATGCGATCACCAAAAGAAAGAGATAGATCTAGCTGGCACGCTATTTCTTTCCTTCATATATTTCCAGCCTGGCAAAGGCTGGTCTATTCTATATTTCTATGGTCACCAATCTTGCTGTGAGCCATAAAACGACATATTTTCACAATGTAATGTGTGCCGAAATTGAACGGGAAGATACAATTGATTTTGCTAGTTGGTAATTAGCTCGTAGTTCGTAATTATAAAGTAATTATACTTGTAATTATATTTGTTTTATTATTAACTTGTATATATTATACGAAATACACGATGAAATTAACTTCCTAAAAAAAGATAGAGTGTCAATATGTATATGTTTATTTAATATTTTAATTATATATAAACACATTAACATGTGCAAATATAAAATTCCTTGTATTCTATTACTTACTTTGATAACAAAACGTAGAGAACAGGCAAAAATATATTTAGTGAGGAACGATGCTATTCCTTGCAAAGTATTTTGGTGTACGTTTTTCCAATTATACAAATTATTTGATATAAAATATAACACGAGCACGGTAGTTACAACATAAGCGGTTACGACAAGAGCATTTCACGCACAAAAGCATAGGTTAGATACGAAGCATGCTATAGGCAGGCAGTACGAGCTCGGCCAGTCAAGGTCACATGACCGCTCTCAACCAATCTGGGATTGCTACGTCATCATGATGTACAGCTGTGTTCAAAAATTCACTGTCAGTACTGAAAATCTATAGTTCACGTTACGTATACTATAGATTTCCAGTACTGGCAGTGAATTTTAGAACACAGCTACAGAAAAGTAATCTGCCGATGTGCACGCAAACTAAAGATGGCGGATATAGGTAAAGCTATGCTTACAACAATAATACCACTTAGGGCCAATTTCACCAACCACGGTTAAGATTAACCGACGGTTAAAGTTAGCAAGGTGGCCAATAGACATGAGTATTTTCTCATAAATCCATGTTTCTATTCGCCACCTTGCTAACTTTAACCGTCGGTTAATCTTAACCGTGGTTGGTGAAATTGGCCCTTAGGCATCTAATATTTTAACAAAGATTGTTAAAAGCCTGAGACTTGCGTTTTGGCAGACACCATTTTACACAATTGATATACTACCTATACCCACTTTTCATCGTTTGGCAGTACATTGCTACATCCATTTTTTGATGATGCCGATAAAGGGCGGAAATATAGACTTTTGCATAACGCATAATGTATAACTTTTTCTTCTTCTTCGTATAAAGAATTGGAACGACTAATACATATTGGTCGATTTCTTTATATATTATGTTATATGCGTTATGCAAAAGAAAAATTCTATAGAAGTATGCGGTATCAGGGCCTCGATTCTTGAGTTCACGTAAAAAATTTTCGTATGCAAAAATGATGATGCGCGATTTCTGATTGGTATATATTTTTCAATCTAAAAGTATACACCAATCAGAAATCGCGCAGCATCATTTTCGCATACGAAAATTTTTCGCGTGAACTCAAAAGTCGAGGCCCTGTGCTCTAGTACAGTTTAATGTTAAACAATAAGTAACTGTGATACTAACTATATATATAAATGTTAATTATATTATACATATGTTATTAACAACATATTTTATATAATATGTAGCTTTAAGATTTTGTTCTCATAAACTTTTTATAAAATTAAAATCTTTAAATACGTTTCTTACTTTATTATACTTTATTTTTTTATTTTATTTTTAATATATTATTTTATTATTTTTAGTACATATTATTTTTATTATTTATTATTTTTAATACCAATTATTTTTTTTTCTTAGTTTTTGACTAAATATCTTCAAACTATTATCTTCAAACTATTAAGGCCGTGGCACATACAAAAACTTAAGCAGTAACACGTAAGCAGTAAGAGAATCAACGTGTTTGATTTGCTAATGCTTACGGTTATGGCCTTACGTCTCGACTGTGATTGGTCGATTCGCTTATTGCTTAAGTCTTACTGCCTACGTTTTTTTATGTGCCACGGCCTTTACCTTCAAACTTAAACATACGAACACAACTTTAACTATTTTTACTAAATAACAAAGATACTTCTGAAGGTTACTTATACACTTTAATTATGTACATACAATATATATAATAATAATTTTATTATTATTATTATTTTTTATTTTGTTAATAAATTAAAATAAATTCTTTACTCTTTATACATACAGAAAAAGACTCTTTTATGCATTTATGACTATAATTTTATAGCTGTTGTGTCGCGTTATTAATTTTCATTGCAATATTTGGTGTCCCTAATATTGTAAATTTTCTACCGCAAGTAATACGTAAAACAAGGTAAAACTGCAAACTCCAGCGCAATCTTTATTGCTCGTCTGGGATTCGCGATTGTTTCTTCTCATTCTAATGGCATGGTATACGTACCCTGGATTGGTCGAGCGTTGTCATATGACCATGCCTAGCCAGGTTCGTGCTGCCTGCAGCATGCCCGAGCCATGCAATGCACGAGCCGTAGTAAAGATTCATGTTCCGGCCCGGCTCCGGACAAGTCGGTTGTTTGATTTCTCGCCCATTCTTTTTCCGTGTAATAATGCGTGAGTGCACGTTTAAGTATTTAGTCATGAAGTCCATTTACGGCGGACGTTAGTTATACGCGTATGTTCGTTACTGTTGAATACAGTAAGACAATGGTTTTTCATTACGACCATCTAGCAAAAACCCGCTTAATTTTCGCAGCCATCTTTACATAATTTTTTATCTAACCTATGCTCATATCGTTACGTATCTGAAATGCTCTTGTCGTAATATCGCTTTTGTTGTAACGCGCGCGCGTGCTTGTGTTTTATCTTATATTAAGTAACTATAAATATAATTGGAAAGAACATATACCAAAATACTTTTCAAGGAGTAGCATTGTTCTTCACTAAACATATTTTTGCCTGTTGTCTACGTTTTGTTATCAAAGTAAGTAATAGAGTACCGATGGTACGAGGAATTTTATATTTTCTACTTGTAATGTGTTTACATATAATTAGAGTATTAAATAGGCATATACATATTTATAGTATTCTTTTTTTTAGGAAATTGCCTTCTTTGAATAATTCGTTATATGAAATGTTTATATATATATATACAGGGTGTTCAAAAAGTCCCGGACCGGTTGAATAACTTGTAAAGTAGGCGTCGCACTGAAAAATGGCCTAGATAAAAGTTGTAGGAAATATCCCTGGCTATCTGATGGTGACCTTGGCTGTAACTTTGGCCTTGACCTTCAAGGTTATTTGAAGGTCAAATCGATTTTTTTAAATGGAACCCTCTATTTTTCAATGCATATTCTTGTAGCTTATCTCGAGAGCTTTCCAAAACACTATAATGAGTTATTTTTTCATTAAGTACTTTTCGAGTTATAAGGCTTGAAGTTTACAGTATTTTGACATAAAATACAAAATATCTTGTAAAATATTCAGTTTTCGGTAATCTTACCTTAATACTTTTATGCATAGAATCATGAGACCAATCAATTGGTGTAAAAAAAACACAGTTGCTATTAAGAAAAAGTATGTAATTTGCAACATGCAGCTGCATACTTTTTTTTAAAGCAACTATGTGTTTTTTTACACCAATTGATTGGTCTCATTATTCTGTGAATAAAAGTATTAAGGTAAGATTATCGAAAACTGAATGTATTACACGATATTTTGTATTTTATGTCAAAATACTGTAAACTTCAAGCCTTATAACTCGAAAAGTACTTAATGAAAAAATAACTCATTATAGTGTTTTGGAAAGCTCTCGAGATAAGCTACAAGAATATGCATTGAAAAATATGGCGTTCCATTTAAAAAAATCGATTTGACCTTCAAATGACCTTGAAGGTCAAGGCCAAAGTTACAGCCAAGGTCACCATCAGATAGCCAGGGATATTTCCTACAACTTTTATCTAGGCCATTTTTCAGTGCGACGCCTACTTTACAAGTTATTCAACCGGTCCGGGACTTTTTGAACACCCTGTATATATATATACCTACATATAAAATATTTATATTTATTATAATCAACATAAAACTAATGCTTTTGTTAACATGGTTTACTATTACAAAAAATTGAGCAATATGATATATAGTTACTCAATATTATATTGTTATGATATAACTACTATAAAAATTCTACTTATTTACAAAGAATTAATGTTACTGCAAATTTAATTATATTTTATATTTTGCTTAATCTTTAGATACATTATTTATAATTCTAATGAAAGGCCTATATATTAAAAACTTTTTAAGTCAAATAATATTAATTGCATTTAAAGATCATGTTAATTGAGGACTGAGTATATTTATTGAATAATATAAAATGTTTAACTGGCATATATTTTGTTTCATTATATAATAGATGCAAGTTCTTCCTGGAAAAAAGAAAGGATCAAAAATTTATATATATGATGATTATGTGTATTGTATGGACAGTCGCTATGACAATGTCTTTCGATGCAACATACGGAAGACAACAAAATGTCCAGGCTCCGTCATTCTTCAGGATAATAGTGTAAACATTTTGAAGGAACATAATCATCCAAAGTTACCATTCATCAAACTACAGATTGAAATGAAAGGAGAAATGCTAAGACTCTCTCGAGAAACTAATACTGGACTAAAAGAAATCTTTGATTCAGTTTGCAGAAGGTAAAATTATTTTATTTTTTCTATACATTTTATCAAAACTTCTATGATTTATAGCATAATGATTTCGAAATATTTTGACTTGATTGTTTCAAGATATCTTTAGTAGTGAAATCTTGTGATTTATAGGAATACGTTATCTCTGATATTTCAGAATATTATTATTTCTATTTTGAGACCTGCCTACATCTTTAGCAATTTGAGTTTTAATGATTGTTAGTGTTTCGATGTCTTGATTTTATATTTTTATGCAAGAAGACAATTTATGTACCAGAAATATTATTCTTGAATAGATCATATAATTTTATAACAATTGGATTTTATAGCTTTGATGTTCAACATCTTGATCTTGATTTGAAAACCTTAAAACTTCTTAGTTGTTTTCTTATTAACTAAAATTTTAGATAAAATAAATCCTGTATAAAAATCCGTTTGTTGATTTGTAAATCCAATTGTTGATTTATAAATCTTCAATGCATAATTGTTTGAAGAAATAAATATCAGGAGACAAATATTTTTTATCAGCTCTTTTAAGAATTTCTTTAATACAGTTTCGTGTTAAATTATTATTTATAACTTTTGCATTCTTAATGTTGGATGCATCCACAATTTTTTTAATAACTCTAACTTCAACGGGTGCAATATCATGTTTTGAATTTTTTAATTAAAATAATGATTTTTGAAGGTTTATTAATGTACCTACAATAGTCCCAAAAAACTTACCTTCTAAAAAAGGTAAAAAAAAGGCGCCAAAAGTATAGACACGCCACTAATGAAAAATTATTATATGTATTTACAAAATAGTGTTAGTCTAAAATTAAACCTTAATACATATAAATACATACATTTTTTAAGGTTTAATTTTAGAATAATACTATTTTGTAAATACATATAACAATTTTTCATTACTGGTGTGTCCATATTTGGCGCCTTTTTTTACCTTTTTTTGAAAGGTAAGTTTTAGGAATTATATCATTCTTTTTTGTATTTGATAAACATCTTTATTTAAATAAGCAAAGAACCTACCACCACTTTCATCATATTTCATTAAAATACGACGATCCTCTTTGCTTACTATCAAGTAACTTATTAGATCAATCCTTCAAACTTCTTTGTTATTTTTATTATATAAAAATAACGGATAATTATAAATTAATGTGTCATTAAAAATATGGGATGTTTCAGGAATGGTCAGTATTTTAGGACATAATTGTACACATCATTTAAAAAAAGTTTATATAAACATGTGTTCCATTCTGACTGGTTATAAAGATACAATGTGTTCAAACTTAAGAACGAATATATTTATTAACTTAGTAGAACCAAATTCTGTGAAACAATTACATAAAATTTTAAGCTTACACTAAATTTTCAAATATTCTACCACCGACCTTAATGTATTTTACAACTCGAACGCGAAGGTTGCGTGTGTTTTTTCTAGTTTGTCCAGTTTATATTTTTTTATTTTTTATTTTATTTTAATTTTTTGTCAAAATTCATAACCATAATAACAAGAAACAACGAAAATTTAATGTAATAGTTTTATAGAATATGATTCTACTAAGTTAATAAATGTAGTCGTTCTTAAAATTGAACACGCTGTATCTTTATAACCGTCCAGAATAGGACACATATTTATATAAACTTTTTTTGTCTAAAATGATGTGTATAATCATGTCCTAAGATACTGACCATTTCTCCTAAAACACCCTGTATACTTATTATTCACAATACTTCTTAATCCATTGATGAAAAATCGTTGCTGCTTATCTAATTCATTAAATATATGAATAAAGCCGAAAAAATATGTTATATATAATTCCATTTTTAATAGCAAAGACAAGTTATTGCGATTTACCTAAATATTTTTTGCACTTACGAATAATAACAGAATATGAAGCATTGTTCAAAAAATTGCTAATACATGCTGATACAGAGTGAGGCAAATAAAACGTTACAAATAATATCGAAGAAAATACTGTCTGTAGAAAAAAATGTTTCAAACAAAAGTGGTATGGTATCAAGGGGGACATAAAGTATCATAGTCATTTCTTTGCTGTCTTGCTTTTTCATCAAGATATAAAGCTTATCTTCGATTTTTTAAATGGGATGTCCAACAATTCTTTTCGGATTTTGATAAAATATCCAATGATGAGTAAAAAAATATTATACTATATAAAGTATAAAGTGATTTACGAGATATTTTATACTTTAATTTGACATAATTTTACATAAACTATAAAATATCTCGTAAAATATTCAATTTTCGATAATCTTACCTTAATACTTCTATGTACAAAATAATGAGAGGAATCAGTTGGTATAAAGAAAACACATAGTTGTTTTTAAGAAAAAGTATGTAATTTGCAACAGCTAAATTTTTTTTTTAAACAACTGTATGTTTTCTTTATACCAATTGACTCCTCTCATTATTTTGTACATAAAAGTATTGAGGTTATCGAAAAATGAATATTTTACGATATTTCATAGTTTATATAAAATTATGTCAACTTAAAATATAAAATATCTCGTAAACTATTAACTTTATACCTTATCTAGTATAACACTTTTTTACTCACCATTGGATGCTCTATCGAAATCCGGATAGGAATGTTAAACATTCCATTAAAAAAAATCGAAACTGACCTTCATATCTCGATAAAAAAGCAAGGCAGAAAAAGTGACTATGATACTATATGTCCCCCTTGATACTATACAACTTCTGTCTGAAACATTTATTTTTATAACCAATATTTTCTGCGGAATTAATTTGTAACGTTTTATTTGCCTCACCCTGTATACAGGGTGTCCCATTTTTAAGTTTACAGTGCTATATCTCGCAAACCACTAATTTTATTGAAAAATGTTTCAGATAAAAGTTGTATGGCTTCGAGAGGGACATAAAATGGTGGCAATGATTTGACCTTGGATAATTGTTTGAAGGTCATGTAAAGGTCACCTTTAATTTCTAAAATGGAACCCTCTATTTTTCATTGCGTGAGACACCACCGTGTCTCTTGATTATCCTACAATGTACTTTTATTTACATTTGCATCACTTTAATGCCTTAACATATTGACTTTTGTATGTTTTAATAACATATTGCCTTTTATTCGCATTTTTATTTAACAGTAAAGGAACAGTTGTGTCTATGTGTATTAGGCTGGTTGTACAATAGTGTCGTAAGTCGTGTCGTAACGTAGCCGAAATCCAATGAGGAGAGCTCGTTTTCGAAAAAGAAATTCTCCGAGCTCTTCTCATTGGATCTCGGCTACGTTACGACATACGACACGACTTACGACACTTATTGTAGAACCAACCTTAAGATATATATTACTATCAAGTGAGAAACTTCAACTAAATTTCTTCATTTATGTCACAACTATATTTATTTTGATTGCTTATTTCTATTAATATTGTTTAAAATATTATTTTATTAATATACTTTAACCATATCTTTCTTTTTTGCTAAATCAATTTCTAATATGTTGCTACTCAATTTTATATTAATTTTAAAATCATATAAAAATATACGAATTTTTTCTATTGCACTTGATTACTGTTAATCACAATGAATAAATAAAAGTCATTCAAAAATTATAAAAATCAATCAATTTGTATGTTTGTATGATTTTCATTATGGTTTTTATTATAATACTGCATTATATTTACAATATCTCTCTTTTTTCTAGCAATCCAGATGCAGCACAATATTTAAGTTTTCCATCTATAAGATGTAGCATGCATCGTGAACGTATAAACAGCCGGCCATCCGTACCTGATACTTTAGCATCATTATATGATATTTTAAAAAACTCTGATATTATGCAAAATATCTTCAAAGAAAACATAATTACAACTAATGGAAAAACTGCAATAATTTTATCAACCAATTATTTACTACAAGCATTATCTTCAACTACTGAAATCTATGTGGATGGAACTTTTTCCGTAAGTATAATTGCCTTTTGTAATTAAGAAATTTTATCTAAATTTCCTGTAGAGTTTTTATAAATCGTATTTAATAAATAATACAAAGTAGGCAATATAAAGTCGGCGCGGTAAGACAAGCACAAATGATTATAAATTCATCTCAAGTAAAACGAACGCAAATAATAACATAATTAAAGGTACATATAATATACAAAGTCCTACGTTTCGATCCATTTTCGGATCATCTTCAGCATGCATGAGAACGAATTATCAAAGAGTTAAAGAAATTAATGATAAAAGATAAAAAATGCAATCACAATAGTTTGATTATCATAAAAACCAAGGATGTAAGGATAAATGTTTGTCTCGATAAAGTAAAAAACAAGGGATGCAAGTGGTGTTACTCTCAAATAAGTCAACAAACATTCCTGTATGCTTTGGACGTGTCACTCTCCGATTGATAGACCGGAAGTGTACGTTGCAAGCCTTAAGCGGTTCCATTACAAGAACAAGTCCGAAAATGAACGTAGATGATTTGAAAATGAACCGAAATGGTTTCGTATATTACATGTATCTTTAATTATGTTATGATTATTTGCGTTCGTCTTACTTGAGATCAATTTATGATCATTTGCGCTAGTCTCACCGCGCCGACTCTGTATTGCCTACTTTATATTTTTTATTATTTACGATATATTCAAAAAAGCCTTTTTACACATTTTGTTAGTTTTGCTATTTAGTTCTTAAAAATAGTAATTAATAGTAATTAAAAATGTAACAATGCCAAGATATTGCAACACATATTGAGTCTATTTATAAAAATTATTTTACATATTTTTCCTAAGGTTCTCCCACGCAAGCCTCATATTGCGCAACTTTACTCTGTACATATACGACACATGAATACGGTAAGATATCTTTTTAAATCATTCAATTTTTTGAAGCATCAGAAATGGATGTATATGTGATAATAAATATAACAAAAATAAATAACTTGATCTTTTCTCAGGGTATTGCAACATTATTCATATTATGTGATGTCCGTACAACAACTTTATATGATGCTTTGTGGGACAAAATTACACAACTAGTACCACAACTTAAACAAAATATTAAATTCATTATGAGTGATTTTGAAATGGCTGCAGTTAAATCATTAAATAAGAAGTTTCCTAGAGCTAACTTAACTGGATGTTTGTTCCATTTCAATCAGGTATATATATAATAATTTTTCAGATATATATAATCATTTATTAATAGTGTGTTAGATGTGAGTGTATGTAAGCGAAGCGTGGCATAGTAAACAGCGTACTGATCTACAAAACCGAATTTACCTGGTTCAATTTTTGACAGAACTAAGCTTTAAAAAAACTAAAACTAGAACTTAAAAAAAAACGTTCTTTCTTCTCTTTGATGGAATGGCCATCAAGAATAGTTCTTGCCCACTATCTTAGCCATTCGAAACCGGCATTAAATTGTAGGTTCCGTAAACCTGTATATAATCTACGTACATCATAAGTATACTATACGGAAGATCCAAAAACCGGATACACACACACATACACACATATGTATCGTATACCTATGATGTACACATAGATTATACACAGGTTTACATTATGTCTCTTATGATTAATCACAGTCGTAACAAAATAAAAAATTGTATTACATTATATTAAATTAAATTTTTTTATTTCAGGCTGTACTGCGTAAATGGCGAAAATTACGCCTTTCAAATATACCAAAAACAGTACTTTCAATGACTATGACATTGCCTTTGCTACCATCAGATATGTTTCAAGAAGCTTTATTTATAATACAAACTGAGGCTGACCTACTTTCTAGTGAACATCCAGATATTTTACAATTTATGTCATATCTGAGACTTACATGGTCAAATATGGCATCGAAAATTAGTACTTATCGTTGTCCTGTACGTACTAATAACATAGTAGAGAGTTTTCATAATATTGCGGTGCAAAAACTAGGAACGAGGAATATTAACATTTGGATATTCTTAGGTAATGTTTATATTTTCAAAGTATTTTCTATTAAGAATTTCTTTAATACGTACGCGACTAAACTTATGTATATATTATATAAAATGAACAAATTAATTTTACAATATCACATTATCACATATGTGATACAGGCCTGTATATTACAGGCCTGTATAGTTAAAGCATTTTTATCATAAAGTACGTGTTATACATGTAAGACACGTTATATTTTAAGTATAAACGTGACTTTAATTTGAAAATCGAACGTAGCATTTTTCTACATTGTGGAAACCTTAAATATCGAATTTTTAAGTAAATAAAAATTAATTCGTTATTAGGAAATAAGTTGAAACCGAAATTTTTCGTTTCTCGAGAGACTGCTTTTATCATTGAGCTAGTGTATCCATCTCGATACACTTTCTTCTTATGTCATTCTTAATATGCTATGTTCTTTTAGTTCGCTTTAACATCTTTAACATTAATATCTTAACATTGTTCTATCTCCTTTTTCCAGATAAATTATCACATTTAATTACTGATCAAGAATTAGATTTACGCCGGTTAAACAATGGTGTTAATCCTCGACGACTTCGCACAAGGGCAAATAGAGAACTCGATTCTAAAATTATAAATGCGCAAGAGGATCTAGTTAATCAGAGGTATCTCTTATTATTTTGTTTACGTCTATAATAATGTACGTATCAAATCGAGTAATAAATAATTATATGTTGAAACTTTAATTTTTTTAAGGTTGTCATTGAAAGAATTTTTACTAATGTTTTCCACGAACAATAATATTTTTCAACCGAACAAATGGCATTATTGGAAGGTAAATATACTACGTCTATAATATACCATACTTATGATTAGATATATATGTTATTGTGTTACAATTTTTATGATTCACATTCAAAACAAAATATAATTATTTCTTATATTAATTTATTACGATAGACCTATTTTGAAAATGCATATAACTTTCTTTTTTTTCAGATGCTGAATTAATAACAGATGCTGATGAACATGTAGACATGGAGTTATTCTCGGATAGTTTGACGATCGAAACCTTTCCGACAGGTAAATATTACAGCTTTACCTATTTTCCTCATATCTCATATATGAGGAATATATTCATCAAGTCCATTAAGATTTCTTTAACACTTTAAAAAATCCAGTTTTGCTAAAAATTTTTGAAATATATACAGGGTGAGTCAAAAGTATGTTTTAAAAATTTGTGAGCGTGTTCCTGGATAAAAAGGAAGAACAAATGTTCATATGAACATATGGTCGCAAATGCTTTGTTGTCGAGATAATGGACATAAATCAGCAGTATCAAATAATGCTTTATTTGAACGTTTACAATTTTGTTATTGTTATTTATAAGAGATGTTCTACATGTCCTCCATCATTTTCAACACAACATGCTTGAGCACGACGTCCGCATGACTGGCGCAGTCGTTCGAAAACACGAATAACTTTGTTTACAAACAAACGCTACTATGAAAGAAAGGGAAACGATGTTGTTAGATAGGCCTCTGTACTTCTGTACAGTAAGAGATAACGTACTTACAATCAAGTCATTGTACTTGAGACAATTTAACCGAGCAATAGTAGTATTGATTCGTTGATTTACTGTGATAGTGTACAGAATGTTTACATTTGAAGAATTGAGTGATATTCATCTCACATATGGTGAAATGCATTGCAATGCACTTGCTGCACGTCGGAGATATGCGCAGAAGTTCCCAAACAGACGTTTGCCATCCGCACCTACGTTCGTCGCTGTGGACCGACGTGCCCGTGAAACAGGTTCACTGTGCAGACATCTGCATGTGGCTGGTCGACCAAGGATAGCACATTTGGATGAACGAGTACTGGCAGCTGTGAATGCAAATCCACGTACGAGTACTAGAAGGATTGCTGCTGAATTGCACGCGTGTCAGAGAACTGTAAATCGAGTTTTGAACCGTGAAAGACTTCATGCTTACCACTACCAGCCAGTGCAAGCACTCCTTCCGCTTGACCGTCCTGCTCGCTTACAGTACTGTCAATGGTTGTTAGGACAACTGGCAGTGGACCCTGCGTTCCTCTCGAATGTGTTGTTTACAGATGAAGCATTATTCACACAAGAAGGTGTATTTAATTATCACAATGAGCATCTTTGGGCGCACAACAATCCTCATGCTGTCCGCGAAAGCAGTTTTCAGCATAGATATTCCATCAATGTTTGGGCCGGAATTGTTGGAGACAGGCTCATTGGTCCTCACCGTCTTCCAAATCGCCTTCAAGGAAATTCATATCATCAGTTTTTAAGAAGGCACTTGCCAGCACTCCTCGAGTATGTACCACTACATGTAAGGGAACACATGTGGTTCCTGCACGATGGAGCTCCACCACATTTCTCACTAAGAGTCAGAAATCATCTCAATCGACATTATCCTGAGCGATGGATTGGACGTGGTGGTCCAGTGTTATGGCCACCGAGATCACCGGACCTGACCCCACTGGACTTTTATCTGTGGGGTTATTTGAAGAACGTCGTCTATCAAACACCAGTTAACAATGAAAAGGATCTATGGGCACGTGTGCAGGATGCTTGCAGGATGGTCCGTAGAAATCCTGGTGTTTTCGAACGACTGCGCCAGTCATGCAGACGTCGTGCTCAAGCATGTGTTGAAAATGATGGAGGACATGTAGAACATCTCTTATAAACAACAATAACAAAATTGTAAACGTTCAAATAAAGCATTATTTGATACGGCTGATTTATGTCCATTATCTCGACAACAAAGCATTTGCGACCATATGTTCATATAAACATTTGTTCTTCCTTTTTATCCAGGAACACGCTCACAAATTTTTAAAACATACTTTTGACTCACCTTGTATATATACACATATGTATATACAGGGTGTTTCAGACCACCCGTACCACCTATTTAAAAACTAGAGAAGTGGTTATTTCAAAAAAGTAAAAACATTTTCCTTATAAATCGGGTGCGCTCTATCGAATGGTGATATCTTCAACTTCTGGTTCCGGCCGGAAATAGGCGATTCAGACCGGAAGTAAATTTTTTTAAATGGAACATGGTATTTGCTATTGCAGATTCGGATTCTATACGAAAAAATATGAAACTTTTGTACCAAACATTTTTTCGAAAAATGTCATTTATGTCCTTCAAACAACCTTCAAAGTGTGTGTTGGCGAAAATAACGTTTTTGCATTATCTGCTCTCGGCATAACCCAGGATCTATGACGAGGACGTGGCAGATATCAGATCCCGTGTGTAGGTGTGTGTTTGTGTATGGGTGTGTGTGTGTGTGTGTGTGTGTGTGGGTGTGTGTGGGTGTGCGCGTGCGCGCGCGCACCCCGTAGGGATAAGGACCCTGTGGTTCGTCGCTTCCACAGTAGTTAACGACTCCAAACCCTCCCTAGGGTGCGTGCGTGTGTGTGTGTTTTGTGTGTGTGTATGTGTGTGTGTGGGTGTCTGTGTGGGTGTGTGCGTGCGCGCGCGCACCCCGTAGGGATAAGGACCCTGTGGTTCGTCGCTTCCACAGTAGTTAACGACTCCAAACCCTCCCTTCGGTGCGTGTGTGTGTGTGTATGTGTGGGTGTATGTTTTGTGTGGGGGTGTATGTGTGTGGGTGTGTGTGTGTGGGTGTGTGCGAACACATCCACCCACACACACCCACACACAAACACACACACCTACACACGGGATCTGATATCTGCCACGTCCTCGTCGTAGATCCTGGGTTATGCCGAGAGCAGATAATGCAAAAACGTTATTTTCGCCAACACACACTTTGAAGGTTGTTTGAAGGACATAAATGACATTTTTCGAAAAAATGATTGGTACAAAAGTTTCATATTTTTTCGTATAGAATCCGAATCTGCAATAAAAAATACCATGTTCCATTTAAAAAAAATCACTTCTGGTCTGAATCGCCTATTTCCGGCCGGAACCAGAAGTTGAAAATATCACCATTCGATAGAGCGCACCCGATTTATAGAGAAAATGTTTTTACTTTTTTGAAATAATCACTTCTCTAGTTTTTAAATGGGTGGTACGGGTGGTCTGAAACACCCTGTATATACACATTAACACAGTTAAAAATATTAATAGCAAATTTTTTTTAATAGAAAATTTTAATTATATAATTTTACAGTGCAAACTTTTCTTAAAAGATTATTTTATTTTCTTCTTTTAGGAAGGCAAAATAACAGACGTCATTTACGACGTACACGTAGAAATTTAAATAATCAAGGAGAAGTACAGACTGTATCTGGAACAAGTTCAGGTAATAAAAATATTTTATTACATTTTATAAGTATCCGGAAACTTTTTTCCAAATCTTTTAAAACAGTTAACAATACATCTTGCATATATAGGGTGTCCGATAATTATCGCCGAAGCTCTTGTGTGCAAGTAAAATAAATAAAACCAAGTAGGAAACAAATTAATAGCCAAGTAATCATTAATTCAAAAAGATCGGCCAATCAGCGCAAGTAGAAGCGCGCGACGAGAAGACTTCCCTGCAGTATCATGATACGACGGCGATAATTATCGGACACCCTGTATATATATCGTTCATACTTTTACATAATAAAAATTTATTTATATTATAAATAATAAATATTACAAAAAGTAAAAATTATTTGTTTTCAGATAATAATAGACAAAATTCTTCAGATATACAGACAATAACACATGAGCAACTTCAAACAAATGTTGCTTCTGATTTGGAGAATGATATAACTGAAATACAAACAAATGTTGCTTCTGATTTGGAGAATGATTTAACTAAAATACAAAGTAACCACTTAACAGTTTAAGCTTTTATGAGACACATACAAATTTACCTCGATGCATATTCGTAAATACAATATTATTAATTTTTCTCTATTCTTTACAGACCATGAATCGATATATGAAGTGCCGGAAGATGATTATTCATATTTAAATGACAATAGTACCTGTTCAGAAGATCTTCCGTTCCACACTGTGAACTGGAATCTGGAGGATAATCAAAGTATTTTAGAAGAAAAATCTTCCAAAGATGTTTGTACGGTGTGTCTTGTTAACGAGCGCACACACGCCTTTATACCCTGCGGTCATCTCGCTTGTTGCTTTCAATGTATCGAATGTTTCGAAACCAATCGATGTCCGATATGTAACGTAACATATGAAAACTATGTAAGAATTAGAAATCCATAAGCCATAATTTAAGCATATCTTTACGTAAAAGCCGATTTAGTAAGTCTAAGAGTTTCAAAAACACCCTATATTACTTAATGAAGAAAAATTTATTTTGTAATGTAATAGAATGAGGGGTTCGTGTAATTTTATTTATTTTTGAAAGAAAATTTGATATTTATATAATTTCATTACGTCTCTTCTTGCATAAACGGAGTTAATAACTTACTTTTAACTAATTAAAAATTGCGAGATGTCAATGACATTAAAATGAGTTAGAAACATGTTCAATAAGTTGAAAATGAATTTGGAGATTGATCGATTAATAATTCTTCTGACCTTGCGTAACAAAAAAATGATGACACAACGTAATATGAACTAGATGTAAACATACTATCGTACCCCTGAATGTCATTGCTACAGCATGACGCGACAATTTATTATATTCTATTGTTTTTAACAATTAGCTACAGATTCATAACGTTACATTTTTTTATTTTTTCTCTGTTTGTCTTAGAGTTATCGTTTGTATCTTCCAAAAGACATGATTATAGAAATTGCAGCTTTTTTATTTATTTAAGTCAAAATATACCACTTATATAGCGTATAGAGATTTTATTTGTGCAAATGTATATTGTACCAAAGATAATTTTAATTTTTTTTCTTGTAATATCGTTACATATAATACCAAACGTTGTGATTTTATACTTTTATAAAATGTTGATATAAACATTGTAAAACATTGATTAACCACATCGTATAAATATTTAGTACTGGTTACTTTGTTATTATCTAAATATAAATAGAGAATGTGATATCAATAAAAAATGTACTATCGTACCTGCCTGTCGTTGCCATAATGACGCGTAGTATTTGTTTTGTATTGTTCGTATGTATCTTAAAAGGTGTAGCATTATAAAAATGGTAGCTTTTCGAGTTATTCTAAGTAAAAATATACTATTTACATAATATATAACATATAAAGATTTTATTTGTGCAAATGTCTGTGAGATGCCAAAAATATTCTTATTCTTTCTTGTAGTTTTGTTACATATGATCCTAAGCGCTGTGATTTGATTTTATACTTTAACAAAATAAAGTATTGATGTAAACATAGTAAAACATTGATTTATTGTACCATATATTTAAATATTTCAAACCAGTTTTATATTATCATCTAAACACAAGTAGAGAATATGTTATCAATCAAATGTAAATGTGTACCAATTGTTCCAATGTCGTTTCTATAATAATGCGTAATATTTGTATTCGATTCTAAAGTAATTGTTTGTACCTTTCGAAAAAGATGTACTATTTTTTATAGTATTTTATAGTATTATGTATAATCCCAAGCGTTCTATGATTTGTGTTGTCTTTTTTTATAACAGAATGTAAATATGTAATGCCAATGCGTTAAGTTATAAAATAAATGTTCCTAAATTGTCAAAAATAACACATCTTTCCTATCGAATGAATAAAACTCTCATTTCTTTTTCTATATCTCGATAAATTTTTTAATCCTATCTTTACCTAAATTATATTATCTTTTATCTATCCTTTTACAATATAATGTCCAAATATACAAAATGCAAAGCAATGTAAAATTAGTGGCAGTACTTTTCGATTAGAGAGATATAAAAATAAGTATATTTCACTTTGACAGATATTATAATTTTCAAATGTGTCACCTTTTCACTATATATTTTACATTTTACATATATTTACTAATATAAAATGCAATAAGAATTAATTAGAACACTGATTTTATTTTTCCAAAATTATTTTTATTTTTATCCATATGTTACATATTCAAACAAACGGTATATTTTAAGCGTCCTACTAAACGATGCACGTCATTCCGTGTCAAAAAACGATGCGAATTACGCATCAACCGGTGTCCAAACGAACGGTGGGCAATTGACGGTGTCCAATCGAACAGTGTCCAATCGAACGGTGGGCAATTGACGGTGTCCAATCGAACTGTGTCCAAACGAACGGTGGGCAATTGACGGTGTCCAATCGAACAGTGTCCAAACGAACGGTGGGCAATTGACGGTGTCCAATCGAACAGTGTCCAATCGAACAGTGTCCAATCGAACAGTGTCCAATCGAACGGTGGGCAATTGACGGTGTCCAATCGAACAGTGTCCAAACGAACGGTGGGCAATTGACGGTGTCCAATCGAACGGTGGGCAATTGACGGTGTCCAAATGAACGGTGCGCATTTTTCTGTGTCCAAATGCACGATATCCAAATAAACGGTGTCCAAACGAACGGCGTGTATTTTCTTACGTGTCCAAAAGCGACTGTGTCCAAAATTACTGTGTCCAAATGCACCGTGTCCAATTGAACCGTGTGCAAAGTTTCGTGTCCATTTGCAACGTGTCCATTTGCAACGTGTCCAATTGTACGGTGTCCAAGTGCACCGCTCCCGAACAAAATGCATGAAAATATCGTCGGAATGCATGTTATGTCACGTCCCGCTACCACTTTTAAATTTCTCTTTTTTCCTTTTCTATTTCTCTTAAGCATATATCTTCTAAGTCCTTTTAGCGCTATTTGAAAAGCGCGCCAGTGGCGGCCATGACACCTAACTCCGGCCGGTGCCGAGGCGTGGCGCTCCTCCAGTGCCGGGACCTTCCCACCACTCGAGGATTTCCACTCCCGCGCAACGCAGCGACCGAAGCACCGAAATCGAAAGACCTCAGAACAGGCCTCGACTTCGTCAGTCTGAAGCGCGACACCGAACCGAGCAGTTCTACTCTGAACTCTCTCCTAAATCTAAACTCTAATTCTAACTCTAACTTTAAGTCTTATACTAAAACTAAATCTTAGTTCTTATAAAAATTCTAACTCTAAATTCTAACTTTAAGTATAGTATATCAACGTCTTAAGTGAAATCTTGTGTAGTAATACTCTGTAATAAATTGTGTGTGTGTTTGAAACCTAACTCTAATATTCAATCTACCTTCGAAATCTAATTCCGAAATCCAGTTAATTATTAATTGATTTTTCCGACGTGCACGAGCCGAGTTATTTATCAACTATTTATTAAACAATTGCTATACTGGATCGTACGTGGTAGCTCTGAGAGGACGACCCGCTCGCTATCGCAGAAAATCCGATTCTTCAAATACTGATCAACGTAGTAGCAACTCCGAGAGGACGACCCGCTCGTTGCTACATCCTAGAGCAGCCCCGACAGTGAGGACTACCGCACGTCGAACGTTGTGAAGGGAACTCGTAGATCAGGATGCTAAACCTTTTCTAACTATGCCTAAGACGCGCCGTACAGGGAGAAAGAATCAATTGAGACGCCTAGTTGCGCGCTACTACACCTCCGCGCCAAACGAATTCTCTCCGCTCATCGGAGCAGCATACTACAACGATAACGAATACGAGGAACTATTTAACCCGTCCGTGAATCGCGATCATAATAAGCCGATCACATTAATCGAGTGGCCATCGAAGCTCATACCGTTGACTATCGAATATCCATCCTTACCATCTCTGAAGATACCAGAGGACGACCCTCGACGTACCCGGTATCTCGAACGACGTGCCGAAATCCTCTACGAGCACTACGGCGGAGCTACCCCCGAGCACCAGAAAACCGACGAGAATATAATACATTCGGACTAAAGGTAAGTGGATATTTATATTTACTGTTGTTTATATCAAATATTCGATTAAATAATCAAGCCCGAAAATAAATTATAACTATTATGAATCGAAATATTATTTGAGAGAATTTTCTGGAAACACGGTAAAACTCTGCCCGAGGCAGGGCCATAAAAGTGAAACACAGGACCTGAGTTTTCTGCCATAAAAGTGAAACTCGGGCCAATAAAAAAAAAGGGGTAATGGGCGATTTCTCTTTTCGCAGCCCTGGCTATCTTCCTTCGCTTGTGGATTTCCAAGCTGAACGAATATTATTTCAAATACGAGTTCAAACATTACTTCAAATATTATTAAAATATTATTCAAATATTATTGAATATTACTATCATCTAAATATTATTATTCAAATATTATTAAATATTACTATCATTTAAATATTATTATTCAAATATTATTAAATATTACTATCATTTAAATATTATTATTCAAATATTATTAAAACATTACTATCATTCAAACATTATTATTCAAATATTATTAAGATACTACTATCATTTAAATACTATTATTCAAATATTAATAAAACATTATTATTACTCTAATATTATTATTCCAATATTATTACCATTCTAATATTATTATTCCAATATTATTTATTTAAACGCTACTATTAATATTACCCTAATCAATCATCCATGTGTCCGCGATCTTTCCGGAATTATATCATCCCTCCCCGAGAGGAGGAAGAGGAAGAATTACTAGATCCAGCTGTTTTGTGAACAAAGACGACCGCGTTCATTCATATCGAAAATCGCGCCGCGTTGTGCGTAGTATGCTTTGGCAATCTCCCGTTCGTGGATAAGTTATCATGGTGTATTAGACTCAAACATACCCTCACTGTCGGTTACACTATCGACCAGATCGCGTGCTCCTCTTGCAATAGAACTATTACCCTCGTCGATAACATCCATAACTGCCTTACCTGCCAACGGGAATATTTGATCTATAACGCTAACATCGGTAGTTACCCAACGGATACCGACGGTAGAGTCACCATCACCATTAGAGACGACTCATACCAATCGCCGGAAAGCATTCCAGAATTTTTATAATTGTTATATGCTTGTTCACGGAATTTAATTGATTCCCCTTCTCCCATTGTAGCGCATTAGTGTCTCCCCACGTGGAAAAATTTTATTAACCACAACCCTCCTTAACCATATCTGAGCGGCCTTCCGTCGCGGGCGATACCCGGAACAGTGTTCCGAAAAGCGACCCTGTCCGGCACAGAGGTCCGTCCACTCGAAATAGCTCTCCCTCAATATTTCGAGCCGCGACAGCGCCGAGACGTAACAAATTTGGTGACAGCGGTGGGATCGAAACGATTCAGATATGGTGATCACGCGTAGCGGCGAATCCGCGGGAAAATCGGGAGATCCTGAGAAACCGCTAACGGAAGCAGAGATTGAGCAAATACAATCTAAACTAGTTGAAAGAGATGAAGTTTTAAAGGGCGAGTCTGCACTTTTAGAAGAACAGCGTAGAAATCTCGATAAAAGAGTACGCGAATTCGAAGCACGGCAAGCGGAATTCAATAAACACGGGGCCGTCCCCGACGAAGTATACGTCATTAAAGAAGAAATGCAGCGCGAGATGGATGAACTGCGCCGCGAAAATGCTCGGTTACGTAACGCGACCGACGAACCCCGGCGGTATTCGGAACGACCGTCAGAACCGCACGCATCTCAGGGAGACACCCTCTCCGATACTCCACAAGTCCCTAAGGTGTCTTTCCGGGAAGCCACTGAATCAGTACCGCAGTTTGACGGATATAATATACCATTGACACAGTTTATTAGAGCTTGTCGTCGTGCTAAGGAAGTAGTACCTCCGTCCTCGGAGCGAAACCTAACTAAACTCCTTATAAACAAACTGCGGAGTCGTGCATATTTTGCCGTAGAAGATGAGCCTTGCGACCGCATTTCGCAACTAATCGATTTGCTCACCGCAGCTTTTGGGTCTTGCAAAACGATCGATCAATATCGCGGAGAACTCAGTACAATTTACCTCAAACCTCACGAGCACATTTTGGATTATATAAGCCGTGTAAAGGACCTTCGGTCCGCCATCTTAGATGCAGAGCGCCGTGAAACGGGAGCACTAGCCGATTATAAACAAAGAGAAACGGACGAACTCACTACGAAATCATTCTGTGAGGGGCTACCGCTAGAATACCGTCTACAGATGAGGAGCCACCTACATTCAACTCCGTTCGATGCATTCGCGTCAGCAAAAATAATATCGAAAAGATTAGAACTAGACAAACGTCGACACGGGACCAAGGAGAGAACGGAGCCCGACCGACGTAGCGATTACCCGAGGCGCCCAAATGCTTATGCTATCGCCCCTCGTCCGACATATGACAATTCTCCGCGAGAACGCGCATTGAGCATTGCCCCGCAGAGCGCTCCCGTAAGAGCACCCTCTCCTCGTGATCAGCCCGGGCCACCCGCGTTTAGAAATCGCGATACGCGAAACAATAACTCTGGTACTAATGCCACTCAAGGGCGCCGTGAGGAGCTGCCCATTAAGTGGTGCCGTTATTGTAAAAATTCCGGGCACGAAATAGAAGAATGCCGAAAAAGAGAATATAACAACGCGCGTAAAACCGAACAGGGAAACGCGACAGGCCCCGCGGGAAGATCGAGTCCTCCGCGCCAAGGGGCTCCCCCACACGTGACTCGACCAGTGAATATCGTAGAAGCAACCGACCCCGAGAATACCGAATCGCAACACTGAACCCGCAACGGTATTCACACGCGCCCACCGTCGCGTTAATCGCAGACGGCCTCTCACAGGAAACTAGTTTCATGGTAGACACGGGCGCCGCTCCGAATCTAATTAAACTTCGAAATCTACATCCCGAGATGAATATCCGGAAGGATGATACGTTATACCTTAGCGGCATAACAGACGGAAAAATAAAAACTCTCGGGTCCATAAGAATCTTCTACATGGGTTACCCCCTCGACATGCACGTAGTGCAAGACAACATCCCTATACCGCAGGAGGGGATCTTAGGATCCGATTTTCTCCAAGACGCCAGCAAAATCGATTTCAAGGATCAGTCCGTTTTATGGCAAGGTATACGGGTTCCCTTTTCTCAGCGCGAAACGGTAGTAATTCCCGCCAGGTCGCGTTCTACTTTCTACGTCAGGGTAGGAAACCCCGACGTCCTAACAGGTTATATCCCGCGACTTAGCGTCTGCAAGGGTGTATACCTAGGCGAAGCTATGGTCATTAACCGCGATGGTAGGGCCTACCTTTACGCAATAAACGCGAGCGACACAGATTGCGAACTAATTGTACCAACGATTAACTTGCAGGAAGTCAATCAAATTTTTACCGAAGAATTAGAACAAACACAGATTGAATCCAATAAAATATGCGCGATTTCTTCTACGTCAGACGCGAACAGGGACGGACGAGTTCAAGTCATCCGGGAGCTCCTCCGTCTAGAACATTTGAACAATGAAGAGTCGGAACACGTCGCTAACTTAATCGAAACTCATAGCGACCTTTTCCGATTACCGGATGACAAATTAGGGCACACCTACGCGTTGTCGCATAAAATATCAACGACCGACGATCAACCAATTCACACCAAACAATATCGGTTCCCGCCAATTCACAAGGAAGAGATCGATAAACAAGTGAAAGAATTACTAAACAATGATATTATCAAGCCATCAGAATCTCCGTACAACTCTCCCTTGTGGATTGTGCCCAAAAAGGCCGATTCAAAGGGCAATAAACGATGGCGGATGGTCATCGATTATCGGTCTCTGAACGAAAAGACAATAGGAGACGCGTACCCCTTACCCAACATCACAAAAATCCTAGACCAACTAGGAAGCGCGAAATATTTCAGTGTGTTTGACCTTGCGTCCGGCTTCCACCAAATACCGATGCACGAGTCCCACGCGCAGAAAACGGCTTTTTCAACGCCTCACGGCCATTATGAATTTAAACGCATGCCGTTCGGGCTTAAAAACGCCCCTGCCACGTTCCAGAGACTCATGGATCAAGTTTTATGTGGGCTTCAAGGTACCGAACTCTTTGTCTACTTAGATGACATTGTCTTATATGCAAGCTCACTGCAAGAACACAAGAATAAATTCGATAAACTAGCGGAAAGATTAAACAAGGCTAATTTAAAGCTACAGCCAGATAAATGTGAGTTCTTAAAGAAAGAGGTCGGTTATCTGGGTCATATAATCAGCGACGAAGGGGTAAAACCCGACCCCGCTAAAATACGCGCGGTCAAAGAATTTCCCAAACCGCATCATGCAAAAAATATAAAACAATTCCTGGGCCTAGCTGGCTACTATCGTAGATTTATTCATAACTTTTCAAAAATTGCACAACCTCTCACTAATTTATTAAAAAAGGACGAGCCTTTTGTCTGGCAAACAAAGCAGGAAGAAGCCTTCGTGCAACTCCGCGACGCGTTGTGCACAGAACCCATCCTACAATACCCAGACTTTACGAAACCTTTTGTCGTCACTACGGACGCTTCGGGACATGCGATAGGCGGTATACTCAGCCAGGGAACTATTGGCAAAGATCTGCCAATAGCATATTCTTCGCGACTGTTAAACAACGCCGAGCGTAATTACTCCACGATCCAGAAAGAATTATTGGCCATAGTCTATTGCGTAAATTACTTCCGACCTTACTTGTACGGCCGGAAATTCTACCTCGTCACGGACCACAAACCTCTGGTCTGGTTGCACTCAGTAAAGGATCCGACATCGAGACTAGTCCGCTGGCGTTTGAAACTAGCGGAATACGAATACGAAGTAGTATATAAGGCAGACAAAACCAATGTAAACGCGGATGCACTCTCGCGCAACCCTGCTCGATCCTCTCTTTCCCCTGTCCAACTAATCGAAACCGAACAAATTTTACCCCTTGGAGAAACCCGTGATACATCCAGCTCTAACGAATCCTTATTCCCTTCCAAAGGAAAGCGAACTGCGGAAACGCCACCGCAAACGGCCGACAATAGGATAGAAAGCGATACAGAACCACCACAAACACCGAGCGATAGAACTAGCGAAACCGAGGACGATGACAGCTCAGACTCACAAGTAACACTACCCAACTGATACTCACCGATTTGAATGAAACTTTACATACTTATTAAACAGCGAAAAATATTAAATACGTGTTTTTTTGTTTCGGCTAAATACGCTTTTTAGGGGTAGAAAGCACCCCTCAATCCCTGGAGGTGGAAACAGTTATGGCTAATTATTTCTGAAACGATACATTTTCTGAAAAAAGTGCTTAGGACCAAAGTTGTAGAGTTCAAAGTGATGCACTTGATGGCGACCTTGAAGTCGACCTTGAGGTCGATTTTCAAGGTCATTTGAAAATCATTTTGTTTTTCAAAGGGAGTAGTTTACTTTTCATCCCTAGAATCGATAGAGCGTAAAATTTTACATTCAGAACGTTGGTGGTTTGTAAATAAAACAAGCCTCTGCAATTTAAAATTGTTTATTGATCCAACCAATTAAGGCAAGATCAGTCAATAATTCAATCAATAAAAGAATTTAAAGTTAATTATTCATTCAAATAAGGCAAGATATGGTCGAGATCCAGCCAGTAAAGGCAAGATATGGTCGAGATCCAGCCAGTGAAGGCAAGATGTGAGCGAAATCCAGCCAGTAAAGGCAAGATGTGAGCGAAATCCAGCCAGTAAAGGCAAGATATGGTCGAGATCCAGCCAGTGAAGGCAAGATGTGAGCGAAATCCAGCCAGTAAAGGCAAGATATGGTCGAGTTCCAGCCAGTGAAGGCAAGATGTGAGCGAAATCCAGCCAGTAAAGGCAAGATGTGAGCGAAATCCAGCCAGTAAAGGCAAGATATGGTCGAGATTCAGCCAGTGAAGGCAAGATTTCATAATTTCTTTTCATAGTCTATGAGTATTAATTCCATGATAATTGGCATTATTCTTTATATTCATGGCAATAATGAGGAATAGCTTTATCTTCTTTCGCAAAAAAATGCTCCATACACAGAGAGTTAGTACACCACGCACATTTTATTACTGCAATGTTATTGCAGATTTTGCAGACTGTACCGCAATTCTTTAAACAGAAATCAACAGGCGTTTCACATCTATCTGGTTTTTCTTCAATATATCCACTTTTCCACCAGGCATATTTAATCATGTTTTGGAATCGGGGTGATAAGAACTGATTGTGGATTAATTATTGAATTTTGAGAATGTTATTCCTCAAATGTAGGTTAATATCATAGTTGTATAAGAGAATTAAGTCCGAAAATTTTTCCAGGAAGTTTTTCTACGGTCTGAATACGTAGACATCCAATGGTTGAGTGAAGCCAGTTGTTCCCGTAGGAATTGTAAGGATTTTTACTTCTTTATTACCCTTGTCTATATTTTCAAATTTCTTTTCTGTTTGTCCTGAGTAAGAGTCCAAACACAAAATAGACTTCTTGCCACCATTAGGCAAGAAGACATTTTTAAACCATTTAATAACAATGTCCGATGTCAATTTTCCAGATTTTGTGGCGAAAACGAGGATATTATCTGCTTTGTACATTGACTTCTGTATTATCGGTCCGAAACGGCCACTTGTTTCTTGCAGAACTATTAATAAGGGGGATTTCAAGATACCATCGGCAGATATTAAAGGTTGTATTGTGTAACTGTGAGTCAAGGAATTCAAAGATTGAGCAAGACACTCCACTTTCAAAGAACCCTTTGAGGCTAATGTACGACCAGCATGTGTTTCCAAATTGAACCCTGATTGATCTGAATTGTAAACGTTTGCTGTTCCTAGCAAGCCTATCTCTAGTTTAACTTGACTCACATAATTGGCAGATTGTTCCAATAGTTCTGCTTTATTTAAAATATGCGCTTGTGTCACGAATTTATTTATTTTTCTTGAAACAATACCATGTTGTATTTTAAAGTGTGTATCCATTTTGATGAAGCCGTAAATAATTGAGAAGGCAAATGAACTACCTCTCTTGCTTTCAAGGCCCATCTCTTTAGATCTAAATCGTGAATGGATAGATTCCGATCAGATGCACTGTTAAATTGTTCTAGAACATATTGAGAGATATATAACAATTTATCAGTCCTTGACCCACCCTCAGCAACTTGTGCTTCCCATCGGTACAATTGTGTTACATTTATAACTTTCTTAAATCGGTTTTTAACTGATTCTATATTCCTTCTTTTCTTTTGTCCAGATCGCCAAAATTCAATTACTCTCTTCTTATAATCAATGTCTACAATTTCTCTGAATTTTGTATCGTCTTGCACAACTTCCGAAACATCTTCTGGATTGTCTTCAACTAAAACAGCATCAGAAATCACACTAGCATCAGTACAGTTCAAAGAATCATAAGTCTCTTTAAATATATCAAAATTGATAGCGTCTTTTATCAAATCTGCAAGTTGAGAAGCGAATGATCTTTCTTCATCTGTTACTCTAGATTCTATATTGTACACTGGGTCCTTGAAAGTGAGGCATAATAACTTTAAAATATTTTTTGGGTTTAATGACATAAAATTTTACAGATTAACAATGCTTTAATAATATTATAACAGAGATTCAAAGTAAATTCATAGAAAGCAGAGTTTATGATTGTAAGCCTAAATGAAATTAACACAAAAAATAGTCGTGAGAACAAATGATGGAAAAGTACTTGCAGTAAATACTTTCCGAAAGAATATTGAAAACATTTATGAGAAACAGCAGTCGTAAGAACAATTGATGTAAAACTATAAACAATGAACACTCGCCCAAGTACAGATGTGAAAATGATGGTTGAAGGTATATTCGAACGAAATTCACGAGCAAGATAGCTCATAGCAAAAAAGTGATCAAGAAGTAATTTTGGAAAATGCTTGCTCAACGACAGTCGGGAAAATAATAATTGATCATATGTCCGAATGAAATCCTAATACAAAATAAAGAATAAAAGGTTTTGTGGATAACTCCAGAGTAGCAATAAAAATTTTAAAAATTTGAAAATTCCTAATATAGCATGAAGGTAATATTTAACTTACAATTAGAGTGACATTTTATGTTTTCTTGTCTTTACTTCTATTCTGAAGTTACTTACAAAACTTTTTTCTCCTTATTTTTTCTATAAATTTGCGCCTATTTTCCTATTACGTCAGGTTTTTTTTCTTTTCTTAGGAAAATAACGCAACAAATCAATTCTGAAGACAGATTGAGTCAACGCATAAAATTACTGATTATAGATACAGGATGTGGTCAAAGTCCGGCAACGGCTAATTATTTCCAAATTTAATTGACCTTGAAAATCGACCTCAAGGTCGACTTCAAGGTCGCCATCAAGTGCATCACTTTGAACTCTACAACTTTGGTCCTAAGCACTTTTTTCAGAAAATGTATCGTTTCAGAAATAATTAGCCATAACTGTTTCCACCTCCAGGGATTGAGGGGTGCTTTCTACCCCTAAAAAGCGTATTTAGCCGAAACAAAAAAACACGTATTTAATATTTTTCGCTGTTTAATAAGTATGTTAAGTTTCATTCAAATCGGTGAGTGTCAGTTGGGTAGTGTTATTTGTGAGACGAACATTTCTCTCATTTACGAACATTTTTCATTAAACAGTTGAGTTATTAACAAAGAAAGTTTATTGAATAAATCGCTGTCACTGCTAATTCTCTGTATATTATTATAGTAAATGATAGATCATGAATTGTGGCGAAAGTATTGTTGTTATTGCTTTTAAAAATCGATATCTCAAAAACTATGCGTCGTAGCGCATTCTGGTTTGCGGCATTCCTTTTCTCGGTAAAAAATCTATATAACACACCTATCAAATTGAGGGGTCCCGGAAATAGCACTCTTGTCCGTATATTGGTAGGGGAGCAATCACAAAAAATTGGAGAAGTAGAACCAGTAAAAATCAGTTTCTGCAATTTGAAAGAATTTGTAGCAAGAGATTTTAATTCTTCATCTTCTTTTTGGTGAGTCGCAAGATCCTCAAGAGAAACAATAACTGGCATAGAAATAGATTCTATTCTTGAAAGAGAATCTGCAACAATATTATTTTTTCCAGCAATATGTTGAATGTCTGTGGAGAATTGAGCAATAAAATCCAATTGACGAATCTGTCTGGGTGAAGCTTTATCTAATTTTTGCTTAAAAGCATAAACTAAAGGTTTATGATCAGTACGTATAAGTATTTGACGTCCTTCAA
Source organism: Lasius platythorax (assembly GCA_963971435.1). Classification (NCBI taxonomy): domain Eukaryota; kingdom Metazoa; phylum Arthropoda; class Insecta; order Hymenoptera; family Formicidae; genus Lasius; species Lasius platythorax. Next base: position 20,388,542 of record OZ020541.1, on the reverse strand, counting down.
GAAGGTATCTAAAATGTTTGATATCTAAATAAATACTAAGAAGTTCACGATCATACGTACTATAATTGCGTTGAGTGTTATCCAATTTTTTAGAGAAAAATGCTATAGGTTTATTAACGTTGTCAATAATTTGTTCCAGGTGTAAGGGATGTTTATACGGCGACTAGGTTACCGAAGCTAGGGATCCCCGGTGTCAGGATGGTCAGAAAAGGGTGGAAAGCGTGTCAGCGTAGGAACAAAATGAATAACACGAGGTACTTGGAAAACGTGTATTACCCGGTCAACGGCCGGAAGAAGAGTCCGCCGCCAAGTTGCCTGCACGCAACATGGCGGTTACAAGAGTGATGATCGCGCCCTCAACGCGCACACAGCGCCCTCTTTACAAGCGACCTCTATTTCCGTTTACTGTAGGCTTATCCTGGCAAAGACATTCGTCCCGAATGTTACATAATCTTATAAATAAAATTCTTATTTAACGCAAAAAAATATATATATAATTAGAATATAAAATAGCTTAAACAGAAAATAAGTATTTTGGTTCCAGAAAAACTTATTTTAGTTACGGAACATTTTCAGATCTACTGAAATATCGCAAAATTAAAATTAATGTTGGTACATATATAATATTAGTTGTAAACTAAACATAGTAATACAAAAATATTTATGAAACTAAATCACATTGTAGAATAGGAACTTAACCAGAATATAAAATAGTAACTTGATCAGAATATAAAATAGTAACTTGACCAGAATATAAAATATGAAAAGTACTATAAAGATACAAAGTTTAAGAAGTTAGAGATTGCACATATAAAAATAGTAAGGAATAACTAATTAAAATTATTCGTGATGCGTATAACAGACGCATTTTTTCACTGCATATCACATTTTGTGAATAGGCTAAGAAATCTTAAGACTAATGAATATAATACAACGCGATATTTACATTATGATACAGTATCGATGGGTTTAACCCAGGGCTTGATACGGTCTGGCGACAGTATAGAGTTATACGGTTTGGCCGTGATATTGAAGCCAGGAATATTCTGAATTACGTATCTATTCTTCCTTAACGCTTTTGTTACCATATAGGGACCTTCATAATTAGGCTTGAGCTTTTTATCCTCACCCGGCTTAATTATCGAATCTCTAATTAACACATAGTCTTCATCTTTATATTGAGAAGGTTTCTTATGTCTCTCATTATAATACATTTTATTATAATCTTTTAACTTTTTAGTCGTGTTATAGCCCGGAAGCTATAACCACATTTTTTAATATGAAATGTCGAAATAGAAGGGCATTGACCGCGCGGAATGCTTGCACAGCAACTAACGCGCGATCGCCCAAAAAACTTGCGAAAGTGCAAGCGAAGAGGTTCAACTTTAAACCTGCTTCGCTTGCACTTGAACTTTGGTCGCGCCCCCGAAAATCCCGGAAATAACGAAGAAATAAAAGGTTCGCCGCGGATGCGCGCCGGGCAGTTGTATATCAAATCTGAGTAATACCAGATCAATTAAATTATCGCTAATACGGGAATCGCCTAACGCGCCAAAGTCGCGAGAGATCGATGAAACATAATTTAACGCGCCGTGAGCCGCGAACGATACTTTACAACCTAGCGCAGAAAGGTGTATCAAATAAACACGCGCCAGTGTATCAAGTGAAATTGTTTAATTACAATAAAAAGTTAAAAGGTGTATAAGACTTGAGTTATTTGACCCCGAGCCCCTGACGATTCCGGGGCCCCTGCTCCTCTTTCGGCAACGATCCCGACTTTTTCATGCACTCGCACCGCGAGGCATAACAAAATTGGTGGCAGCGGTGGGATCTGCCGAAGGATCGTCACCGGACTCGTGGCTCCTAAGACCTGCAACAAAACCAAGGTGGTTAATCAGGCACGCCAGTGTAACAGCTGACGGACAAGGACAACGGACAACACGGGAAAGCAGAGCAGTGAGAGAATCACGGCCAAGCAGCAGACACCCGAGTAGGAACCCCGACCTACGACAACAGCACGGACAACGCACCAGCAGCGAGCGACGACCCGCCGTATCAACGGACAACGCCGGGCCGCCAGCCGTACCCGCCAACAAGCGAGGAACCGCAGCGTCAGCAGCAGCCAGCGCAAAGCGTAACGATGCGAGCCGTAGTACTGTAAGTCCGAATAATACACTTTTATCGCATGCATTCGGAAGGCGCTAACGTACCACCGATAGCGAATCGAACGTGGTTACATAGCGAACCTGCCCGATTAACTCTACGCGTACTGCGAGAACGACAAAGACTCGACAACGCGCGTAGAGAGTTAGAAACCCGACACTCGAGCGATAGCAAACCCGAAGACGTCGCGAACGAATACGACTTGCCATTTACTAATCGCGACGCCGACATATTAATTAATAAAGCAATCCCGAGAGTTCAATCAAACCTCGAAAAAGTGCGCAGAAAATTAGACGCGTACTATTCTAGCGATAGCGATTCTGAACTACCTGCGAACGTAGTAGTAGAACGCGAATTTCCCTTTTCTAGCTTCGACGAAAGCATATTCGCGAAACACGAGCTCGACTCAGTTATCGCGAACCAAAAGCCAATAAGACCGCGCATTAGCCGAACGCCGAGCAACGTATCGCAACGCGAATTTTCTTTAACGTCTTACGATAGCAGTGTTTTCGACCTGAACGAAAATAACGAAGACAAAATAATGTCGCTCATGTATACGCCGCCAGCGATCGCGACGAACGACGACATAGATCGAGAAATCGAACATCTTCGAAATAGCATACGGCACATAGACAAACGCGTCGTATTAGCCGACGTGCACGAACCGCCCACAAATCGCGAGACAAATCCGGTACTAAATACCAACCGTGAACAGAGGCGCGATCCGCGCACCCTTAAGGAGGAGCAGCGCATGGACCGTCGAGACATACACGCACACGCTCACGACCGCGAGACCCGACACACGGAACACAATACCGACAGAAACGACCGCACACAAATACTGGACGTATTAAATCTACTTCGCGCAGATATGAATGCGTTAAGCACGCGAATAACGCGTATAGAGAATGCGGAGAGTCACCCATACGACCATCGAGAAAATGATAACGACGAGTATCACATGACGTACGGGCGAACCGAGCGAGACATAAGAAACCGACGCGGTACCGCGCCAAATTACATGTCACTGAAAGAAGCGAGAATAATGATCCCGGAATTTGATGGATCTTCGCGCAATAAGTACAGGAATTTTTAAACGCCAATACCTACGCGATACAGAACATAAATCTCGCGGTGGAAGAATCTCTAGTGCAAGCGATATTATACACCAAGCTTAAGAGAAAGGCCATGCAAGACTTTGAGACGCGAGACATACAAACATACGCCGAATTGAAGCAACAACTCGAAAAAAGTTATCAAAGTAAGCAAAGCACCGCGCACTTACAGCTTGAATTTAACTCGCTAAAACAAAAAACCGCCGAATCAGCGCAAAATTTCGGGCAACGCGTCGATAAACTCGCAATGAAATTATACGACTCGATGATAGAAGGCGAAAACCATTCCGCCGCATATAAACGGGCAATATTAGACACAATACAGAAGCAAGCTTTATTAAATTTTCAACTCGGATTACACGACGACCTAAAAATCCTCGACCGCTCACAGCGATACGCAACGCTGCAGGAGGCGATAACCGGCGCGAGCACGGAAGAAAAGCTTATAGGGCCGACAACGACGCGAGCACAATTTTTCTAGCCGGAATAAAAGCGAAACGCACTCCTCACGACAGAACCGAGGAACAACAACGCAATGTTACAAATGCGGGAAAACCGGACATTACGGGCGCGATTGCCGCAATAGCAAATATGCATTACCGAAACCGGATAAATCACGCGTTAACTCGGTAGAAAAATTTTGCAAACACTGCAAAAAACGCGGACACAACCGCGACGAATGTTGGTCACTGAACGGACGACCAAAAGCGAAAACACCCGATCACGCGAAGCGCGAAAATAATGATAAAAAATCGCACAACGAAAAAAAGAGAGGCGAACAAAAGATATATCAAGCGCCAAAATAGGATACGGATACCGAGCGTAGCAGCGACGAAGAGGAAGAACGCGAAGAAAAAGTAAGAAGACGCGCGCGCTCGAATATTAAGTAACGCATATACGACGAACACCGCGAGGAACAGCCGGCCTAGATTTAATTACCTTACCGATCCGCGAGACAAAAAACGGAAAAGTAAATATGCTATATGATTCCGGAGCAACTATTTTGCTAATAAAAGTTAAGCAACTAAAGGGCGAGACCGTGATTTACAAAGATAAAATTACACTCGTCGGAATAACCGGACATAAGGCACGGACGATAAGTAAAATGTACGCGACAATCGACTTAGTTGGTCGTAAAATTAAGCACGCGATTTACGTCGTGAAGGATGATTTCCCTATGGAATACGAAGGTATCCTGGGAATCGACTTCCTCCGGAAGCAGCAAGTATCATGCGATTACAAAAAGCGGGAACTCAAAATAGGAGACGCCGTATTAAAACTCATGCCGTATAATAAAATTACGCTAAAACCGCGCAGCGAAACAATAGTACAAGCCGCGACCGATCGCAACGAGATAGGCGTCATAAAAGCGGAAGAGCCTGCGCCAGGAATTTACATCGGACGATGCCTAGTTGAACCGGAAAACTACTCGTGCCCGATCAGTGTTATAAATACCACGGACGAGATAATTGAAATTCGCACACCGCTAGTAAAAATAGAAGATATAGACGTAGATAACCCACACGCGATCTATACAATACAGTCCGAAAAAACGCGAAATTACTCGTCACGAAAAAATGAGATCTGACAAATATTACGAACCGACCATTTAAACGACGAAGAAAAACAAGCGATACATAGGATATGCGAGGAGTACAGCGATATATTCCATTTGAGCGAAGAACCACTGTCCTGCACCGCGACCATAGAGCACGAGATAAGCACGCGCGCCGACACCGCCCCGGTTAACATGAAACCGTATCGATTTCCCGAGAAGCATAAGGCGGAAGTAAATAAATAGGTACAGGAAATGTTAGAAGACGGAATAATCAGGAAAAGCGCTAGTCAATGGAACGCACTATTACTGGTAGTGCCGAAGAAACCTGACGCATCCGGAAAACCGAGACTCCGCGTAGTAATAGACTTCCGACGATTAAACAATCTAACGATAGGCGACTCGTTTCCGTTACCAAATATCGCCGATATATTGGATCAACTAGGAAACGCCAAGTATTTCACTACGTTAGATCTAGCATCGGGGTATCATCAGATACCAATGGCCGAGCATGATAAAAAGAAGACAGCCTTCTCAACCCCCTACGGACACTATGAGTTCAATCGCATGCCGTTTGGATTAAGGAATGCACCAGCAACCTTCCAACGATTGATGAATTCGGTGCTGATAGGAATGCAAAGGCTAAGATGTCTAGTCTACCTCGACGACATCGTAATTTATGGATTCAGCCTAGAGGACCACAACAAACGACTCACGGAAGTACTGCGGAGATTACGGGAAAACAATTTGAAATTGCAACCGGAGAAATGCGAATTCCTGCGTAAAGAGGTAATATATTTAGGGCACATCATATCCGAAAACGGAATAATGCCGGACCCATCGAAACTAGCCGCAGTAAAAAATTTCCCGATACCAAAAAAGGTGAAGGACATCCAAGCCTTCATAGGGTTAGCAGGATATTATCGAAAGTTCATCGAGGACTTTTCGCGAATCGCCAAACCGTTAACGAAATTAACGAAGAAGAGCGAAAAATTTGCATGGGCGGCAGAGCAGCAGAATGAATTTGAAGCATTAAAAGAAAAACTAATTACGGCGCCAGTATTGAAATATCCAGATTTCAGCGAAGAATTTAACGTGACCACTGATGCCTCCGACTATGCAATCGGAGCCGTGCTATCGCAAGGACAGGTAGGCAGTGACCGCCCCGTTGCTTACGCAAGCAGAGTACTGTCGCGTGCGGAACAAAATTATAATACGACAGAGAAAGAATTACTAGCCATCGTATAAACAGTAAAGCATTTCCGACCATATATCTATAGAACAAAATTTAAAATAATTACAGATCATAAGCCATTGATCTGGCTATTCAATGTAACAGACCCCGGCTCAAGATTAATCCGCTGGAGGTTAAAATTAGAAGAATACGACTATGAAATTATTCATAAGGCCGGACGAGCGAACGCGAACGCCGACGCGTTGAGCCGACAGGTAACAAGAGACGCGGAAAAGGAAGAGAGAGAGGAAGAAATTCTCCAAGTAAAAGAAAAAGAAGACGCAAGAATCTACACAGAGGAGAAAAAGCGGCAAATAATCTACGAATATCACGATGCCCCCACAGGAGGACATCAAGGAGTAGAAAGAACAATAAATCGAATCCGGCTAAATCACAATTGGCCGGGTATAACAAAAGACGTCAAGAAATATATCTCGAAATGCGAGTCGTGTCAAAAAAATAAATTATCGCGACGAAATAAAGCACCGCTTATTATTACAGATACTCCCACAAAACCGTTCGAAAAATGCGCGTTAGATATCGTCGGACCATTAACGGAAACTACAAACGGAAATAAATATTTATTAACGTTTTAAGATAGCCTCACGAAATTAAGTAAGGCGATACCGATTGCGAATCAGGAAGCGAATACAATAAGCAAAGAATTCGTTACAAAAATCGTACTCGAATACGGACTACCGGATAAAATCTTAACAGATCAGGGCACGAATTTTATGAGTGAAATCTTTAGAAACACTTGTAAATTACTTAAAATCGAAAAAATAAAAACAACCGTCTATCATCCGGAAAGTAACGGAGCGCTAGAGAGATCGCATCGCACCCTCGCCGAATACCTTCGTCATTATATAAATTCAGATCAAACAAACTGGGACGAGTGGACACTCTACGCAATGTTCACTTATAACACGACCCCGCACACAGCCACGGGCTATACACCGTTCGAGCTAGTATACGGACACCAAGCCAGCTTACCTACGACACTGTTTAAGCCCCCGCGAGCGACGTACAGTTACGAAGACTACGCGCAAAAATTAAGGGAAAGGCTGCGGGCAACAAATCAAAACGCAAGGGAAAATATAAAAGAAGAAAAGCAAAAATCAAAAGAATACTACGATAAAACCGCAAAAGAAATTAAATTTAAAGTAGGCGACAAAGTACTCGTATACGACGAGACACTACGACGCGGACGATCGAAAAAATTAGACGCGCTATGGACAGGGCCGTACACGATAATTGAAAAAAATTCCGACGTGAACTACACGGTTAAAAAGAGTAGGAAGACAATACGCATGCCCACAAACCGACTAAAAGCGTTTATAGACGGTTAATAAAAAAAAATAAAACACTTACTCAGTAAGCCGCATCCAAGGAAAGCAATCCGGAGCAATCTCCCTATATCGAGCTAGGTAAGGAGCATCATAAACGAAGCCCCGGCTCCACGGCACCAGCTGGGAAACAGTACGCCGACTACTGATCACATCCAGGGTCACACGTAGCGAGAAAGGGGTGTTACCACCCCTATACACGGCGGAAAGCGCCCGAACAATTGGATTACTAGAGCACTCGAGCCCTACGACGGGCCCGCGTTCGCCCCACTCACACAAGAGAGTGCGACTGCCCATGTAAAAAACTTCGCCACAATCCCGGCACGACATGTTTTTTTTTAGCTTGACGTAAAGACGCAACAACGGATTAGCAGTCAAAAGCAGACTAAAGAAAGAAGCGTCAGTAGCAGCGTAAAAAATCCGAGAAACCAAAAACCCGTAAGTTAATAAGAGAAGAACTAAAAGAAATAATATCCGTCAGAAAATTATATTAACACCGGATACTCGAATTTAACGCCCATGCTCGCGAAATACAATAAAAACCGTCACAGGACAAAAGAAAACGCTACAAACACATGCAAATAAAATAAAAACGCTAATAAAAAATTAATAAAAAGACACTTACCCTATTCCAAGCGGCGCTCGAGGAAAAACCGCCACAACATATCAAATAAAAAATTGAGGCGGACACGACGGAAAACCTCCGAAATCGAGAGAACTTTCCATGTAAATCCCGGGGAAAATCGGTCGAACAGAGTAAGGGGGTAAAACCACCCTGTACCCTCGACCAACCAACCCCTAGCCGGACCCCAGTCATATGTCTCGGCAAGGCGAGACAACACAGCATACATTTCCGCGTAGGAGAAAAGCCCCCCGTTGGGAGCCTCCTCCTTCTCCACAAGTAGTGGAGAAACAAAATAATTACTGCGTTTAGGCACGTTAGCACAGACCATCTTTTCTAATGTTCGTATAATTAAGTAAAAAAAAACGTGCGGGTGGACAGTAAAAAACTGACTGAAGAAAAAATTTTAGTAACACCGCACAAAATATATGAAATAAAAAACTTTTGAAATTATATCCGACAAAAACGATAAAAGGATAAAATATGTAATTCCAGAATACTCATATTCGGGATGAGATCAGCGCTAACCGAGCAGCACGATACAAATCACCGATACGAAATCGAGGAATTTCACAACCATCCAGGAGTGTACTTCGAGAAAATAGGACAACTGCAGCAAGTAACGAAAACATGGAAAATCGTTACCAAATTGGATATAACGGCCTTAAATGACAAGACATGGCAAATAAACAAATACACACAACAAACATACGAAACATGCGAACAAATAAAATCAGACGACCACAACAAACGTACTTGCGACAACTTAAAAGAAATCGTAAAAAACGAGTCGAGACAGTTAGCAAAATTAATTACTTTAATAAACACCTTGTACAAAACACGGACGAACAAACGTAGAGGTCTCGTAGACGGAATCGGGTCAATAGCGAAAACCTTGTTCGGCACAATGGACGCGAACGATAGGGAACTAATAAATGAACAACTAAATCTTTTACAGAATAAGCAGCAAACGTTGCAACATGTTACAAAAAATCAAATTAAGGTCCTAAGTAGTACTATAGTACATTTAGACAAACTAGAAAACATACTAGACCATAATGGTAAATTGTTAAATCATTATGTCAGGGAATATTACACGCGAGAAGAAATAACCGAACATTTCACGGTAATTACCGCGATGATAACCGACCTAATTAGGGACGCGAAAAACGTGATAGAATATCTCACATATGCTAGTAAAAGTATAATGCATCCTTTACTAACACCTATCAGCGATATTATAACACATTTAAAAGAGGCAGCGCTCCAATTACCTCAAGGCTTGTATTTCCCCTTCGAAATAAGAAGCGAGGAATGGTTGGAAACAGCGAAATATATTAAATTAAACATATACCGTGAAGGACCGGTTATAATTACGATAATGCGTTTCCCGCTCATTGCACAACCAATATACGACATAATAAATGTAATTCCTTTACCTACATACGACAGCAAAAACATATTCACACAGGTAGAAATAAGAAACAAGATAATAGCATTAGATAAGGAAGGACTGACGTATATTGAGATAAAAGAAAAAGAGTTAGACAAATGTATACAAATAAAAAATAAATACGTTTGCAAAAAAACACACCCAATACACCGTTTAAACTCACACACACCAAGCGAGGTACAAATGTACTTACAACACCAATACGAGAGCTGTAATACTAGACACATAATCGTGACAAGCACAATATGGATACCACTGCGTCAGCCCCTCACTTGGCTATACTCAACGATAAACGAACAACCGATAACAATCCAATGCGAGGATCATAACGAAATAAGAAAAATAGTTAAGAAAACGGGTCAAATTAGAATAGGAAATAAATGTAAAATAAAAACGACTGAAATCACTATTCAGCCGAAAGAAGCCATACAAAACGATGACAGTATAGAAACTTATTTACCAGAAGCAAACTTAACACTCTTACGAGACGATACGAACACACTAGACGAGAAACAACAAAATATACTACAGCATCAATCCGAACTAGTGGAATTGAGAAATAAGCTAAAAGATATGAATAAAAACTTACAAAACAACGAGAATAAGTTCTATACGAAAAAACAATTCGTTTACCCAATGGCAACGAGCGGAATATTGATAACAGTAATTACCATAGCAATAATAATCTACATAGTGCTAAGAAAGAGAAATAAACAAAAACCGTTAAGACGACCCTCAGTCTCATTCTTCGAAGACGACTTCCGCATACCGAGGTCTATATTGAGAAGAAGTCAGAGCACGAGATTTTAGTAATAAGTACAAACGATTATAATAAAAATATGTACACGGGAAAACACTACTGTAATATACCTAAGTAAAACTAATTTTTGGGATAGAGAAAAACTCCGTACTTCCGTTTTTTTTCTACGGGGGAGGGGTGTTATAGCCCGGAAGCTATAACCACATTTTTTAATATGAAATGTCGAAATAGAAGGGCATTGACCGCGCGGAATGCTTGCACAGCAACTCACGCGCGATCGCCCAAAAAACTTGCGAAAGTGCAAGCGAAGAGGTTTAACTTTAAACCTGCTTCGCTTGCACTTGGACTTTGGTCGCGCCCCCGAAAATCCCGGAAATAACGAAGAGATAAAAGGCCCGCCGCGGATGCGCGCCGGGCAGTTGTATATCAAATCTGAGTAATACCAGATCAATTAAATTATTGCTAATACGGGAATCGCCTAACGCGCCAAAATCGCGAGAGATCGATGAAACATAATTTAACGCGCCGTGAGCCGCGAACGATACTTTACAACCTAGCGCAGAAAGGTGTATCAAATAAACACGCGCCAGTGTATCAAGTGAAATTGTTTAATTACAATAAAAAGTTAAAAGGTGTATAAGACTTGAGTTATTTGACCCCAAGCCCCTGACGATTCCGGGGCCCCTGCTCCTCATTTCTGGCAACAATCCCGACTTTTTCATGCACTTGCACCGCGAGGCATAACAGTCGATCCAACAGCCAAATCCCGACTAATATCACGAACTTTTTCAAGATCGAATTCAACTTTAGCAATATTATTAAGAAATTTGACTAGATCAGAATCAGAATGGTTATGCTGATCGAAACCAAAAAAGACCTTAGAGGGTGAAGCTTTTAATAAAGAATGATACGTGTTATTTACAGCGTATTGCACCAATGATAAATATTTATCCCAATCGGCCTGATCTTCGACTATCTTCTTAAGAGAAGATTTAACAAATCTGTTAACTCGCTCAACGAGTCCATTGGCCCAAGGGGCAGCTACCGCTACTTGATGGTGTTTTATTTTATGATTTTTTAGAAAGTTAGCAAATTCCTGGGAGGTAAATGCTGTTCTTCTATCCGAAATTAATTTTAAAGGATTGGTAAAGTTCTGAAAAAGAATTGACAAGTGTTTAATCACTTCTTTAGAAGTGGTTGATTTAACTGGAAAAAGCCATGTGAATCTTGAAAAAGCATCTATAATTATCAAAATATGTCTAAGACCATTAGACGATTCCTTAAGAGGACCAAAATGATCTACATGCATAATCTCGAGAGGAATGGAAGGGGTATCTGTAATCTGCATATTACCTCCGCGGGAATTTACCGCTGAATTAGCCATTAAACATATAATACAATTTTCTATATAATTCTTAACTTTTTTACGAAGAGAAGGAAATCAATAATTTACAGCGATACCTTGGATCGTTTTTTCGATACCACAATGATTCATTTCATCGTGATAGACGTTAATAGTCATTGACTCTGGTACTACAAACGTTTGTCTAATCCCTTTCTGAAAACGAGACCTTCAAAGAGTTCATATTTTTCGTGATCTTCAAACTCCAAATCTCTGGCTATTGATTTTATTTTAACATCCTCTAGCTGTTTATATTGCAATTCCTTTGTTACGTCCAGACTCGAAAGAAAAAAAAGGAAAAAGATATAGTCAGAAGGAAGGACCGTAACTTACCGTTTCTCGAGACATATGTTTCTAGGCACGTGCCTCGAGTCAAGTGAACTCTGACGCCCGAACAGGTCAACGACTGGGAAGGTCGTTATGACTCTGTTCGTAGAGCATTCACTTGAAAGTCCCTTTTCGGTAAGAGAATTTAATCCCTTTTACACGGGACGGGACCCTGTGCGATCTTGGAATGAGGAGATGAGAACGGGATTAGTTTAAATAAATGAAGTTCGTTTAAACATATTTTTTTTATTCTAAAATAATGAAGTAAAAATTTTGATTGATATAAAATCTTAGGTAATAGTACATGGTATATATATTTATATTTAACTACTGATAGAGCATGTTAATTAAATAGTGTGTGTGTGTGTTTGTGAGTGTGATTTTTTTTTATTTCCGCGGGTGTTACATAATTTCGGAGGTCATCAGTCAGAAAAGTCTAGGGTATAGATTCTAGATTCTATTATTAGATTAAAATTTCTGACTGGATATACAAATTCAAAATAAATATGAAAGGTAATAACAAAAAGGAATGTTTCATGTATGGACCGTCTAAGCAGAAGCAGGGTATCAGGGATCGGGGATTTCTTCCAATTAAATGGTGGAAGGTTTATAGATCCGCCAAAAGAATTGGATGGGAACTGCCACTGGATACCTGCGGCAGGGATGAAAACATGGGATAATGGTGTCGGGAGTAGCTTCTATTAAAACCTTTTTCAGGTCGGCAAGATTTACGGGATCGGGCCCCACGGTGAAGGCACCTTCGGGGAGAGGATCTGTGTACGGGGGGAGGGTTCTCAAACAGTAGTCTAATAAATTCTGATAACTGGGAGGAGGAGAAAGATCATCCTCAAGGAGAGGAGGCGAGGGTGATGGAAGGGGGGAATCTCCGAGCTCTATTACGAGAGGCGAGGGGGATCTCAAGGACTCATGGACTGGAGAAAGGGGGGGGGAATATTCTAAATCTATAAAAATTGGTGAGGGAGATCTTGGAGAGGTAGATGAGGATAGCGGAGAGAGAGGAGGAGGAGTAGGAACTCTCGAAGACTGAGAGGTTTCGCGAGGGGAAAAGGGGGGTAGCGAGGGGGAGGAAGACCGTTCCTGAGATGAGATGGGAGAAAGTCGGGGGTGGTAAGGTTCATGCGGGTGATTGGTTATGACATCGCTACTTATGCTAGACGGGTTGTCATTGTTAAGTGTAATCGGTGTGTCGTTTATAAGAAAGGTCGAAATAGGCGCGGAATCTATGCTAGATGCGGAATTTTCCGGATGGTTCTCCGCCAAACCCCGAGCCAGTGCCTTTCGTAGGCGACGGTTGCGCCAATTTCGCGAACGTTTGACGACGTTTCGTGAATTTCGCCAAACGGGCTTCACTATCAGAAAACAATTTAAGATTGTTAGAGGAAGCCGAATATTATATACATATAGAACAGCTCTTGGATATAAATAAATAACAATTTTTTCAATTGATAAATGCTAGTATGAATATATATATATGTATATATATATATAACAATGTCTATAGTTCAATGAGGGTGGGGCAGTCAGAATGGTTATTCTAAATGGAAAGGAGGGGAGGTCGTGAGTCCGCGCAGCTATAAAGCCGGAGGCTCGGAAACGATGGACAAGGAATGTAATTAAATCGAGAGTCTTAACCGCTATAGCGGAGGAGACTCAATGATGTATATATATATATATCGCGAGTTCTCGCTGGAATAACCAGGAAACTCTTCAACGATATGTGTGTGTATATCGCGAGTTCTCGCTGGAATAACCAGGAAACTCTTCAACGATATGTGTGTGTATATCGCGAGTTCTCGCTGGGATAACCAGGAAACTCTTCAACGATATGTGTGTGTATCGCGAGTTCTCGCTGGAATAACCAGGAAACTCGTCAACGATATGTGTGAGTGCGATTAAGTGTGAGTGTGAGTGTGGGGGAAATTTATAAAGCTTGATGGAAATCAGGGATGATTGTGAGGTGGGAATTTTGATTTGAAAGGGGAAAGTTAAGACTTGAAGATGATAATATTTTAAGTTAGATATCCAAGGGCTATTCTCAGAGAATGAATATGAAAGCTATTTAGTTTAGGACGACTTACTTCTTATAGCGTGCGTTGACGAAGGGATAAACTTTACAGGTGAGCTCGGTCTCTGCGGTGATGTTTCCAGTGAGAGCCTCAGTGCCGCTGATAGATAGATTTGAGGTTGATCGTGATGAAGCTCTGAACTGTATTTGAAACACCACTGCACTCACTCGCGAACGCAGCGAAAAACTCTAAGTTTTCAATATTGAATCGCGGAACTGAATCTGTTGCGCGACCGTATTAAGAGATTTAGCGATGATGTTTAGAGACGTAGAGCTGATATTTAGAACTGATGCTTAGAGATTTAACGACTCAGAGATGTGTGGTTTTAGATGATTCGCTCCGAGAGAAATCTCGGTTTATATTGTATTTTTGGTACACGCCCTCCGTTGACGATTAGAAATTTTAACGAATTAGGATTCTTTAATTATCCCACTTATGAGTTTTAGCTACCCCCTCCGTAGGGTAGATTAGAAAAGTGTAACGAATCGGAGGGTTTGTTTTAGTTTCTACGAATAGGAGAGCGTCTTCCAAAAATCGGAAATTCTATGTATTACGCCATCGGCGGCAGCGTTTGTCCGGCGTAATTTATATTTGAGGAAACGCGTAATGCACACGCTAATGAAAAGGGGTGACTTTTATTACCATTTTGAGACAGCGATAATGCGTATGTCGCGTCCGCTGTCCGAGCGCACGTGCAGCTTTCTCGTGCATTTGTCGGTGTTCGTCTTTTCAATTTTTTATTTATTACGATCTCCGGTGTGGGAAAGTGACGGCTTGTCCATATTTTTCGGCTTCAGCTGTCAACAGCTTCCTTCTTAAATATGGACAGAGTGTCACGGAGTGTCTCTGAAATGTAATCTTTATGACTTCTTCACTTTTTTTATATTTATTGATCCGGATTCTGTCTCATAAAGATGTCGCAGTGTCTATATCTATATGAGTTTATTAGGTCCACGTGTTATTTCTTAATTGTTTTGGCGCTTAAGTGGCGCACTTGCCATAATAAATTCAAAGAGATTTTGACTTTTATGATTTTTCAAAAAGCTGCACGTGTTCTCAAGTCGTGGGAAAGAAAAGAATCGTGGAGTCTACTGGACGTAACATCTTTTCAAGGGGAAGAGCTTTTATATAATTGACAGCACGACTAAGAGCGTCAACGTGTGCTATTTTCTTACCGTCACGATGAACGATTTTAAACGTATAATTTTGGAGTTTGAGAATCCATCGGGCAATTCTTGGATTGATGTTAGCTTTGTTAATCGCATGGACCAAAGCATGGCAATCAGTAATAATAGTGAAACATAAACCATATAAATAAATGTAAAATCTTTCAACTGTTCGAACTATAGCGAGCATCTCCAGCTCGAAACTATGGTATTTGGTTTCTGCCTGATTTGTGGCTTGACTATAATACGCGGTCGGTGTCCATAGACCCGATTTCTGTTTTTGCAACAAAATTTCAGCGACAGCCAATGCGCTAGCATTGGTGTGAATTTCCGTATCGAGAAACGGGTTGTAAATAGTTAACACTGGATATGATATGAGTTCCTTTTTAAGTGTTTCAAAAGCCATTTGACAATTTTGATCAAATTTAAACGGAACAGATTTATGTAATAGATCATGCAGAGGCAGTGATGCCAGTTTCGATACACTACAGCCATACAGTGTGGAGGGGCTAGGAGCGCACACAAGGAAGGAGCCGTGTACGTGTGCGCTCGGCGTTCGGCCAGCTTCGGGCAGTAGAAGAGAACAGACATACAATTCTCTGCCTCTTTCTTTCCTAAACTATAGCTATAGCTATGACGCGTCGCCAGCCTCAAGATTTCGAGAGAATCATATATGCTTTAGCGGCTTGGCTCGTTTATTAGATCTCGCGTGTCTCGTACTATTTCGATTTTACAATAAAAACGTAAAAATTAGTAATTAGATAAATATTGTAATTTCATTGAAATTTATTTTGCACATAAAAGATATAAACTAATTAAAATAATAAAGAATAAAAAGAGCGTAAATAATAAAAATCCACTCTTGGCCAACACGTACGTTTTTTTCTCAAAAAGTTGTTATTAAGTTATAAAGATGATTTATTGTTAGCGTAAGAAAAATTAAGTAAAAAATTAAATTGTTATTTGGAAAAATTATTCTAATAGTATATTTTTTATTTTGCTAATATTAAATACAAGTAGTAAAATAAAAGAAGAAATAATTATTTTGCAATAATATAAATTCTTCTATTGTATATCTTTTTTTGTAAATCTCTTTGTTGCTGCAATAGCTGCTGTAGAAGAGCATGAATTGATTCCTTCTCATCTTCTTCTAACAGCATCTGTTCTGTTTGCTCTCTTAAACTCTCTTCTGCAAAAATATAAGAAACATGTGTAGGTTTCAAACTTTTTTTATTTAACAAATCTACCAGAATCGATGGCGCTATTTTGGCTGTGTGCTCGCTTTTGTTCACAATGTCAAATACATATTTACATCTTTCGTTATATACAAACATGTACATATTAAAGTGACTTTTAAAAGAACGTTAGGCGCTTACACATGTATAAATATGTTTTTAAAACACAAACTTAATCACACACAAGATCATTAATGTATTTTTTTTTATTCTATTGTATATGTGCTGAAGATGGCCCAAAGAAAGGGACCGAAACGTTCGCTAATTTTATTCGCAATAAAGAATACATGCGCCTTACGTACTGCGTTTGGCTCTTATTGCCATTATTTTTACATAGTAGATTATATATTTTATTACTCTTTTAATAATGGTATTAGAACAATTTTATAAATAATAAAAATCTTTAAACTTTAAATTTTTTATATTTATAACTAAAATTTGCACTAAAGTTAATGATCTTGATTAAGTTTATGTGTTTTAAAAACATTTACACATGTGTAAGCGCCTAACGTCTTTTTAAGTCACTTTAATATGTACATGTTTGTATATAACGAAAGATGTAAATATGTATTTGACATTGCGAACAAAAGCGAGAGCCTTATAATTATATTTGAATAAAATATATGTTTCAAATATTATTTAACACTTACGTGACATTTTGCTCCTTCTCTCGCTGTTATCTGTTGTCGACTGACTCGTTTTGCGGATACGCTCGTGCCCGATAGTCACCGACAAATATTGTCAACAAATATATGTACTTGTTTCACAAAACGTATTTGTTTCATTTCTGTTTCTGGTGGCTTTAAGAAAGGTCTTGTCTTCTTGTTGATCGTCGCTTTGTCGAATATTATTCACAACATTTATAAAAGTAAGTTTTCACATATACATATATACACACACGCGAATACAAACACACGTATATATTTTGCTGTATATTTTTACAGTTTTTTTGGCTCTTTCTCCTTTTTTAATAATCATCATAGAAATGTGTGATCAATTGACCAAAAAACGTAAGCGAAGTTTTGCAAAAGCTTGGCTTAGTGACGATCGATACAAATCTTGGATACGCAAAGTATCATCCGATAACAGTCTTTATTATTGTAATATATGTAATAAAAATTTTCCATGTTCATTGTATGTTTCCAGACATGTGGATACTGCGTGTCATAAAAATAGTATTAAAGACAATTTGTGTAATAATAATAATGAAAATTTACAAGATAAAAAAGTACAGTGTAAAAGAACATTTAGACCACAATGGCTAGATATAGACGAATTTAAATTATGGTTACGTGAAGTACCAAATAACGCCAGCTCATTTTCTTGTTTGATCTGTGATAGATCAATTGCTGGCGGTCTATCACATATATATCGACACGCAGAATCCAAAATGCACAGAAATAAATCAAAAAGTAATATAGAAACAAACAAAACGAATGAAGAATGTTTGAATACGCAAACCGATGAATCGTTTTTAACGTTTGATGAGCGAAAAAAATCAGCGGAGATACGATATGCCGCATTGATTACTGAAAAAAATATTCCTCATCAAACTGCAAAAGAGATTCTCAGCTTTTTTCAAGACATAGGAAAAGATCCTAATGTGTTAAAAAGTATGAATATGGGTCGAACGAAATGCAAAAATATCATTTCGAATGTTTTATGTCCGGTTGAGACAGAACGTGTAGTTAATAACATACAAAATACGAAATTTTCTGTGTTTATTGACGAAACGTCTGATATAACCAATGAAAAATGGATGACGTTTCTAGTTCGATATGTTGATCTCGAAACTTTAGATATTCGGTCGCAATTAGTAAAATTAATTGACATTGATGCAAGAGATTGTAGTGCAGAAAAATTATTTAATGCATTTGAATTTGAAATGTATAAACTTCAGATTCCATTTTTAAATATTATTGCTCTATCATGCGACAATGCATCTGTAATGACAGGGAAACATTTATCTTTTAAAAAGAAACTTGAATTAAAATGCAAAAATTTATTAACATTTTCATGTCCTTGCCATTCCGCCGCATTGGCTGCGCACGCTGCATGCGCTAAAATGCCCGATTTCTGCGAAGAATTTCTAAAAAAATTGCAAGTTATATTAACAGCAGTCCAAAGCGTTTAGCTATTTTCAATGAATTTTGTGATTGTTTTCAAGATACAAATCGTAAAATTTTGAAGTTATGCGATACTCGGTGGCTCTCGCATTATTCATGTATTGACAGAGTTCTTGAGTCATGGGATACAATAAAATATTTCCTTAATGAAATGGTCATGAGCGATAAAGTAAAGTCTGGGGAATATTTATTATCTTTAATGGAAAATGTAGAAATAAAAGCATATTTTCTATTTTTAAAATACGTTTTAAATTTTTTTAACTCTTTTAATGCTTTTTTTCAAGCTCATGAAACAAGAATTCATTTATTACAACCTAAATCTTTAAATTTTCTTATGCAAATCTGTCAAAATTTTTTAAAACCAAACTTATTAAAAGATTTACTTAAAAATATTTCATTCCATGAAAAGGACAATCACAAATCTCTTGATAATATAACTTTGGGATCGGAATGCGAAGAATATCTTTGTAAGTTAGTGAAGGAAGGACATGCAGATGTTATAACGATTATTCGACAAAATTGTTTGCAGTTTTACATTATTGCTGCCAAAGAAATTAGAAAGAGATTACCTGTCAATAACATATTTTTGCATAAATTACAAGTCTTTCAACCACATATAGCTTTATTTGATAATAACAGAGAAACTTCTTTTAACGATGTTTTTTTTATCGCACAAACCCTAAAAGGCTTCGATGAAAACGGTTTAAAAGAAGAATGGCTTATGTTGGCTTCTGACTTCACTATTGAAGAAAAACAAAATCTTGTAAAAATAAATTTTGACAACATGTGGAAAGAAATTTTGAAACGTCAATCCGTCAATAATCCAAAATATCCAAATTTAAGATCACTTTTAAATGCGGTAAGATCACTACCGCACTCCAACGCGGATCCTGAGAGAACATTTTCTCTTTTATCTGATCTAAAAACAAAAAAAAGAAACAGACTTTCGTCGACCTCTATAAATGCAACTTGCGTATTCAAATCAGCGTTGAAGACAAGAGGGGAAACAGCCTTAAATATGGTCATAAATGACAAACATCTACAACGTATGTCGACACAAAATTTATATATTAGTCCTATAAAAAAAATAAAAAGTAGCTTGACGTTGTATGCTGCAGACGTTACAAATATTGCTGGTCCCTCCTCATCTAATGATACGCAATAATAAAATATCCAAAATTGTCTGCAAAAGACATCACACCTGGGTAAAACAGGTGTGTAAAAAAATTGTAAAAGACATCACGCTTATGAAAGATAAGCGTGTAAAAAAATAGTATATTAATATATAATTGTCTTTTTATATTTATATTTTTATATTTTATATTTATATTTTTTATATTTTTTCATATTTTTTATATTAATATTTTATTTATATTTTTTTTTAATATCTATTTCATGTCCTTTCTACTTATCCTCTGTTCCATCTACATTCCTTGGAAATGTAAAAAA
Organism: Lasius platythorax; assembly: GCA_963971435.1. Lineage (NCBI taxonomy): Eukaryota > Metazoa > Arthropoda > Insecta > Hymenoptera > Formicidae > Lasius > Lasius platythorax. The sequence goes on along the minus strand of OZ020541.1, from coordinate 20,368,502 downwards.
ATTGTTTTCCTTAATATTATATTAAAATTATTACATACAGGGTGTTCAAAAAGTCCCGGACCGGTTGAATAACTTGTAAAGTAGGCGTCGCACTGAAAAATGGCCTAGATAAAAGTTGTAGGAAATATCCCTGGCTATCTGATGGTGACCTTGGCTGTAACTTTGGCCTTGACCTTCAAGGTCATTTGAAGGTCAAATCGATTTTTTTAAATGGAACGCCATATTTTTGACCCCGGAAATGAATAGAGCGGAAAATTTTACGTTCAGATATGACCTTGACCATTTTAAAAATTTGACCTCTGATAGTTGGCAAGGCCTCCATCCCAGCCGGTTAAGGCAAGGTTGGGTGATGCCCGGCCAGTGAAGGCAAGACTGACATCAATCCCAGCCGGTTAAGGCAAGGTTGGGTGATGCCCGGCCAGTGAAGGCAAGACTGACATCAATCCCAGCCGGTTAAGGCAAGGTTGGGTGATGCCCGGCCAGTGAAGGCAAGACTGACATCAATCCCAGCCGGTTAAGGCAAGGTTGGGTGATGCCCGGCCAGTGAAGGCAAGACTGACATCAATCCCAGCCGGTTAAGGCAAGGTTGGGTGATGCCCGGCCAGTGAAGGCAAGACTGACATCAATCCCAGCCGGTTAAGGCAAGGTTGGGTGAAGCCAAGCAATTGCTGCAAGATTGGAAGTTATTTATTTGAGCAAATGTTCAAAGTTTTCGCCCCCAGCTGTCTGGCAATACGCTATGCGGTTGTAAAATCCTGCTATAGCTTGGCGAATCATGTCTGCATCAATGGCAATGATTTCATCTATTATTCTCTGTTGAAGTTCATTGAGGTTTGCTGGTTTCGTTCGATATACCCTATTTTTGAGGTAACCCCACAAAAAATAATCAAGCGGTGTAAGATCAGGGGATCTGGCTGGCCATTCTATAGCTCCTCTTCTCCCTATCCACCTTGCTGGAAATACTGTGTTTAAGTAGGCACGAACATTTCGGCCATAATGAGGAGCTGCACCATCTTGCTGAAACCACGTCTGATGAAAATCATCGCCCACAATTGCCTGAATCGCCGGTATGATTTCATTTCGCAACATGTCTTCGTACTTCACCGCAGTAAGATTTCCGTCAATAAAAAAAGGCCCAACTATTCTGTCATTAATAATCCCGGCCCAGACATTCAATTTTTGAGGATATTGAGTACTGCGAGTATCAGACATCCATCTTGGATTGTTATCACTCCAATACCTAAAATTATGTCTATTGACATTGCCATTAAGTTCAAACGTAGCTTCGTCTGAAAATAAAATTCTATTCAATAAATATCCATCAGCATCTATTTGGGCCATCATCAATTCACAAAACTGAATGCGTCTATCAGGATCATCCTCAAGCAGTTCATGTACAAGTTTAATTTTGTATGGATGGAACTTTAATTTTTTTTTCAAAATATTATGTGTAGATCCTACACTAATATCATGTTGCTGATTTAATTTCCTAATTGTACTGTGACGATCTTCAGTAATTGAAAGAGCAACATCCAGCTGCTTTTCTGGACTAGTTGCTGTAACAGGGCGACCCGATCTAGGGAGATCCTTTACACTTCCACTCAAATTGAAACGTGCAATTGTTCTTTGTACAGTCGATTTGGATATCTGTTCACCTTCTACCCTAAAAGTATCGTTGAATAAAATCTGTACATCTTTATTAGATCTCGTCATATTTCCATAGCCTTTTATCATAAGAATAAGTATTCGCTCACGTTCAGTGAGAGGAGCCATGTTATCTTAAGGTGTAGGAAAAATCCAAGACGTTCAAGCAAAAAATAAAAAAATAACAACATGAACAGCGATACAGACGCCTGATATAAAAATTACAGAGATGAGCTATGAAAAAAAGCAGCTCTATCAAAGAAGAAAGTCACACACAGTTCTTGAAAGTAATAATGAAATGGCAGAAGCAAGAAGAGTACTCAATGATGAACATTCAAATTGATGAACTACTAATATTCACATTAGCGTAAGTAAAATAAACCCGATTTAGAGATGTAATTACTGCAGTCTCACAACTCAATATTTAACCGGTTAAGTGGTAGGCTGTTTTCTAAATTTCGTGCCAAAAGTAGTAGACGACAATTGTTAACTAAAATACACCAAAATTTGTTTCTGGGGGTTTTTTGAGTTGCTGATTTCGAATCTGAAATCAATTTAAGATGGCAGACAAATCCAACATGGTAGACTAAAATTCTTAATTTTCTCGAATTTGGACTGAAAACTGTTTCGGGTTTTTGAGATCGCTGGTTACGAATTCAAGATGGCAGATTCAATATGGCGGTCAAATCCAACATGGTAGACAAAAAATTCTTAATTTTTTCGAATTTGGACTGAAAACTGTTTCGGGTTTTTCAGATCGCTGGTTACGAATCTGAAATCATATTTTAAAAATTCAAGATGACGGATGCAATATGGCGGTTAAAGATTAAAGTCTAGGTCACAGCCAATGTCACCATCGAATAATCTACTTTTGTCTTGGTCATTTTTCTGTGCGACGCCTACTTTCAAGGTATCAGGCCAACCTGTACTTGATCCTGCCTTGATCATCGCTCGACCTTCAGAGATCAAATTTTTAAAATGATCAAGGTCATATCTGAACGTAAAATTTTCCGCTCTATTCATTTCCGGGGTCAAAAATATGGCGTTCCATTTAAAAAAATCGATTTGACCTTCAAATGACCTTGAAGGTCAAGGCCAAAGTTACAGCCAAGGTCACCATCAGATAGCCAGGGATATTTCCTACAACTTTTATCTAGGCCATTTTTCAGTGCGACGCCTACTTTACAAGTTATTCAACCGGTCCGGGACTTTTTGAACACCCTGTATGTATAAAGATATATAAGATATTACATAAGATACATATATATAAATAATTAAATAATAAATTTGACTGTTTAAATTAAATATTGTATGTTTTTACCCAAAATCCTGATTTAAAAAAAAAAAGAAATTTTTAAAACTGTCAAAAAGATGTACTTTAATAACGGTTTAAAAAAATTTTCTTAGATTACATTTATAAATACTAATATTATATTTAAAAAATCTAAATTTAAACGATGCGTTTGAGAGAAGAATACACACGATCATTTAGATTTACTTTTTACACTAAGTCCGACGTTCAGTTCTAAATAAACACGTTTGCAGCTTATTTCTTTTTCAAATTATTTCTTTTTCAAAAACTCTGGTCGGTTGCTTTATGCCCTCGGATACGGCCATTTGTTGAAAAAGTAGCGATAGTCTAGCGAGCAGAACACCTGGTTGCCACTGCGGAGATCATAAGTTCGAGCCCCATCGGTCCGCCTTCCTTCAGGGATTTTTCACTAATCTATTTTCTATGTTTCAGATAATTTCATAGAATCACATATGCATTAAAATCCTTATATACATGTATTAAAAAATAATAATCATAATTTACAACTTTCATTCTAATTGTTAGTTACAAGGATAGGATGAGAGAAAAGGAAAGATGAGAGAAGGGAGAGAAAAAACTATTTTTTATTTTATTTGAAATTATTTAAGAAAAAATACAAAATCTAGTGAGAAAAAAGTCCTATCTAGATAGTAAATATTTTATTTAAGCGCGTCGCGCGCGTAGCGTAGATGTTATAAAGAGTACAAATGATGGATAGGAAAATGTCTCGCATGATTAAAGCAAGATATTCAATAAGTATTGGATATACTGCAATGAAATTTTTTCCTACACAGAATAAGAAATATACCAATATTGTCAAACTCAATATCAACTTTCTAAAAATTATAGGAAAAAACGTTATAAAATTTCTCTCCGTGTAATTGAAGTAATCTATGAACTGTCAAACCATCTATATTAAATGCTGCAATACCAGTAGGTGCTGCTACAGCAGTATCTTTATTCAAATTTTGCTTTATCCAGCATTTAATAGTCTTCATTAAGAAACTTTTTCCACTTTACCACCTTCTCCGCTAACATATAATCGTAATATTGATTCATCTGATTCTATAATATTGATAACTTTATTAAACACTCGTTTTTGATCAGTATTTAATTTTGTTATCATTTCAGATACATCGATTTCTCGAATTACTTTATCACCAAGATCTTTAAAATCTTGCATTGCTTCACCAGCCTCTATATTTTAAACACCTATCAGATTTTCAGGATCATCCTCAGACTGCTGTTTTTGTAAATCATCATCTAGACATTGCTGAACTAACTGTTTTGCAGTTTCGAAAGCTTTTTGCAATTCTTCTAATCTTTCATGATATTGTAATGCTTCTACAAGATGCAGTTTTATTTTATGAAACGCTTCGGCGTAGGTATCGCATTCACTTCTGAGATCCTCTAATTTTCGCTATGGTTTAAACATAAGCAATAATGAAAAGATATAGTTTTCCGGTTGTGTATTAACATTATATCTATAGTGATTAATAAGATATCCACGCTGTCGCCGTTTAATATAATAACCATTATTTATTTTATAATATTAAATATTTTTATTTTTCGGTTTTATCTTCGAGATATCATACCATTGTGCAAATTCATAAAGAGACGTATTTTCTAACTCATTTGGTCTATGTGGATAATGATCATCTATCAAAGATGGATAAAATATATTTGTAGATTCAGCATCAAGAGCTTCAATTTCTTTGCGATTTTTTAATTTCCTATATCGAATTGGGTTAACATCTAACCATCTGATAGTTGTATTTTGATCAGTTCCATACAAAGAAATACCTAATAATACATCAGCAGCTTCGAGAGCTCCACATTCCCTATTATTCGTAAATCGCAAAGCAATATTCCAAAGATAAGACGCTAATGATTTGTGTTTATTATTCTTACTATCAAGAGTAGTATCAGACAACTCACTTTTTCCCACTTTATTCAGATATTTAGTAATGTACCAGGTAAGCAGCGATGATTTTTCACTAATAAATTGTATATCCATATTACCTTCCCATACAGTAAGAAGAACAGAATTATAATCATTTATATTAACTTCGTTATCCATTCGAGGAAGATCATAAAGTCTACTTTTATGTTTCAATTGTTTTCTTCCTGCTATCGAAGTTGCTACATCTCTCATATTCAGAGTTTCAGTAACAGGGCGAGGAAATCCAAAACGGCACCGACGAATAACTTTACGTCCTACTTTTTTAGAGCGAAGACAATAACCGTTATGTATATGTCGCTGATGCGTATTAACACGCCTGTACAATAAGGATGAAATATTTTGATCCGGCATTTTACAGCTTATATGTTGTACAATAAATTAAGAGACTTCTTCAATAGTAGATTCATCGAAAATCGGTGCATTTTTAACCCAAATTAATAAGTGGAAATGTTGTATACCTCTACCTTGGTATTCTCGACGCCAGAAGTAATGCATTACTTCTCCAATTGGATGATCTTCAGAGGTAATAAAGTCAAGCATTGCTCGAAATTTATTATCGAGAAACCTAGATGTTGATACAGGGTCTTTAGCAACAAGTACGCTAACGCTTAACGAAGTGTCGTGCCATCCATTTACTTCGCGAATATATTCACCTAAATCTTCACATAACCATTCACTCGGACTTAGTGTTAAAAACCATGTCGCAGGCCCATAATGTTGCGTCATACAATTTAAATCGCTTCTCGGTTTACGCCAATATTGTTCTGTATTTCGAAGTGTTGAAAATATTGTACTCAAATTAGATTCCAACAATTCTTTCGACATTGCGTCTAAATATTCTACAGCTGTATAACAAACTCGCGAATTAGTTACATTCATTTTATGAAAAACTCCACGACTTAATTGACGTATATTTGTATCGTTCAATAAATAAAATAAATATTGTTGATTTAATCTATACTGTGGATGTTTAGATGTCAATCGACATTTAATAAATTCATGATCATAAAGTTTGACTTTCCTAGTCTCATGTTGTCCATTAATACCAAAAAGATATAAATCTGGAAAACATCAAATCTAAATATTTTTCACGATTATTCAAAGGCAAATCTTGAATTTTTAACATTTGATATTAAGTTATTGCAGTTTTATTTGCTTTCTTTTTGTTTAAAAACAACTGCAAGCGTAGCAGTACCGCTTTCGCGCTCGCAATTAAAATTAATTAAAGTCGTAATGTCTCCGTTATAAAATTTGGCTGCTTGGAGATAACGGACGGCGCTGATATTTTCGTCTTTTTTTTCTTATCACCTTCAGTGCCGTCATAAATTCTCGAGCAGTCAAATTCAACAACAAATTGAGACGAGCTTTCACGCACCACAAAAATAAACACCGAAAGTCACCTCTTTGCGAGATCTCGAGCGGTCCAGAATCTTCTGGAAATCGCTCCTAATAAAACGAGCGAACGCGCACGACGCGCGGCCAGATCGCTTTAGCTTACACAGTAATCGAGAGTCATCGCGCACTAATCTGTGAAAACGAAGTTGCTTGCTTCGGAATCTAATCGGGAATTTGCTTAATTCGCGAATAACTCTTCTGAGATTTCTGTACAAACTGTATATAATTAATGTAAATAATTAAATTGTGTCTATGTAAATACATTGCCTGTGTGTTACATTACGTGTTTTTTTTTATCTTTTTTTGAACGGCTATCGAACATTGTTGGTCCTTCGAGCCGGATCTCTGACCGGAACTACGGTGCAGTGCTCAGTGCCGGTGACATCGTTGCGTGCGATGTTTTCAAGTTGTGTGTGCGGAGTAGCTGGTCGCCATGCGTTCTTTCGGATCCAGCATGAGCATGGATGCTGACGCTCTTCTACGATGCCAGGAGGAGCTTCAGGGTCGCATTGCCCGGACCTACGAAAATTTAAAGAAATCAGGCGCGGCAAAAATCACAGAAGGTTCGGTCGAATCTCGTTTGAAAGCCCTGGAAGCGAGCTGGGGCAAATTCGAACAAAACCGCGAGGCTCTCAGTACCTTGTACTGGAAGTCAGTGTGCAACACGAATTACGTCAAGGAGGATTACCTCGCACTTGTGGAAGAATCCTTCTTGTCGCAGAGAGGCATGATGCTCGACCTCTTACACTCGATGAGGAGCCGCGCCGAGCGGGCGGAACCGACGGAGGCAGTAGCGGCGGCGCCTCAGGGGCGACGGACGCTGCCTCGCATCCAACTTCCGACGTTCTCCGGTAGATACGAGGAATGGCCAGCTTTTCGGGATCTTTTTCAATCCCTCGTGATCAAAGATGCTTCAGTGTCGGGCGTCGAACGTCTACACTACTTGAGAACGAGTGTTAAAGGAGAAGCCGAACAACTCATTCGGAACCTGCCAACCACGGAAGAGAACTTCACTTGGGCATGGTCCATGATGACGGAGCATTACGAGAACAGGCGTCTCTTGGTGAGGTCTTGCTTTTCTTCTTTCACCGCGCTGCCTAAAATGAAAACAGAATCAACTGGAGATCTCAAGCGTATATTCCATGGCATGCTAAGCACGGTCGGGACATTAGAAAGCATTGGCCGGCCGATTTCGAACTGCAGCGACCTTTTCGTACATCTCGTCGTCGAGATGCTCGACCCGCGTTCGCGACGCGAATGGGAGACGGCAGTTGGTCGAACGTCCGAGCTGCCGTCGTATGACGAGTTGAAGACGTTCTTGGAATGTCGCATGCGGACCTTGGAAGTGCTCCACCCAGCGAAAACGGAGTCGACGTCTTCAACGACTAGCAAAACTGCAAGCACGAATGCGCGGTCCGCCCGATCGCATTTGGCGCAGAAGATCGCCAAGAAGAGCGGCCGATGCACCATGTGTCAAGGAGATCACTACATTCTTTTCTGCAGTTAGTTTCAGAAAAAACAACCCAAGGAGAAGAAGGACTTCGCGGAGGCCAAGCAGCTGTGCCCCAACTGCTTGGAAAAACACCAATTGGCAGACTGCCAATTCAAAAAGACGTGCGCCGCGTGCAACGCGCGGCACCACTCCTCGACGCACGACGCTTACGTTTCTTCCGGGAGCGCCTCGACCGAGACCTCTACGTCGCTGCACGTCCAGCGCCGGGCGACCAAGGAGGCAACCGTGTTGCTTGCCACCGCGCGAATCGACGTATCCGACAGGAATCAAACATCGAGTGCGAGCGCTAATCGATTCTGGCTCCGAAGTGTCTGATTTCAGAAGCCTTGACACAGCGCCTTCAACTGCAGCGAACGGCCGCGCCCGTGGCCATCCTCGGCATAGGCGGACAGCGCACGGTGACCTCCAACGGCAGGGTCAATATGCGATTGTCTTCTACGGCGGCAGACTTCACGATGCGCCTGACGGCCCTAGTGCTGCCCCGGATCTCGGCATACGGCACCCGAGTGAAGACGGCGGGCGGGGAGTGGCCTCACGTGCACGGCCTCCATCTCGCTGATCCGGACTTCCGGGCTGTCGATCCGGTGGAGCTTCTGCTGGGAGCCGACGCATTTTCGCAAATCATCGAGGAAGGGCTGCGTAAGGCTGGCCCTCGCGCCCCTATTGCTCAAAGGACGACGCTGGGCTGGATCCTCTCCGGAGTCGTCGGTGGCGTCGAGAATGATGCTCCAGCCTTGTCGCACCAATGCACGATAGATGACCAGCTCGCGGCTCTAATCGGTCGGTTCTGGGAGCAGGAAGAGTCCCCTTGGACTCCGGCCCCCCTCACCAGGGACGATCAGCGTTGTGAGGAGCTATTCACAGGCACACATACCAGGACGTCAGAGGGACGCTACATGGTGCGCCTCCCAGTGTCGTCTGATCTGCCAGCATTAAGCGACACGAGACGTGCCGCGCTACAACTACTGCGGTGCATGGAGCGGCGGTTCACGGCAGACTCGAGGCTGAGACGGCTGTACGGCGACTTTATGGCAGAGTACGAGGAGCTCCATCACATGACGCCAGTTCCACCACTGTCGGGCGAGGCAACCGGGCGGTGCTACCTTCCACACCATGGCGTATTGAAGACGACCGGCACGGCCGCAAAGATACGCGTGGTGTTCAACGGCTCTTCTCGTCTGCCTTCTGGTGAGTCGCTCAATCAATTTCTGCTCCCGGGTCCGAATCTGCTGCCGGCGCTACCTGACGTACTGATGCGATGGCGAGCTCACCGGTTCGCGATGGTGGCGGACATTGAGAAAATGTACCGCCAAATCCTGGTGCATCCCGAAGACCGGAATCTACACAGGATTTTGTGGCGAACGAGCGGAGACGATCCGGTGAAAGAGTTTCAGCTCAACACGATGACCTACGGCCTATCCTGCGCTCCATATCTCGCCATAAGAACACTTCACCAGTTAGCATCGGACGAGGAAGATCAGTTCCCGAAGGGCGCTGCGGTAATACGACGCGACACATACGTCGACGACATACTGACCGGCGCCGACACCCTGGAGGAGGCTCGGGATATTCGCGAGCAGCTGACCCACCTGTGTGCCGCCGGAAGATTTCCCTTGAGATAATGGGCAGCGAGCACGGAGTCGTTGCTTGACGGCATTCCGCTGGATCATAGGCAACAAAAAAGTGCTCCTACCTGCGACCACGACGTTGAACACGCCACGCTGGGCCTCCAGTGGCATCCGCGGGAAGACGCCTTCTCCTTCCGGGTGACGCCTGTGGAGCCAGGACGCATCACGAAGAGATGCTGTCGGTGCTGTCGCAGACGGCGCGATTATTCGACCCGCTGGGATGGCTGGCCCCCGTGGTCATTGGAGCTAAAATAATAATTCAAGCATTATGGTTACAGCAATTAGAGTGGGATGAACCCGTGGCACCAGGGGACGAACGCGCGTGATTGCGTATCCAAGCTGAGCTCCCCGCACTCTGGGAGATCCGCGTACCCCGCTGGATGCACACGAGACAGGCGGACCCGCCGAGTGGAATTGCACGGCTTTGCAGACGCGTCCGAACGGGCCTACGCCGCCGCTGTCTACGCGAGGATCCACCCCGACGAAGACACCGGAGGGCCATTCCTGCTCGCGGCCAAGGCTAAGGTCGCGCCCCTCCGCCAAGTGTCTCTGCCGCGGCTCGAGCTTTGCGCGGCGGCCCTCCTGGTGAAGCTGGTGGCACATGTCGAGAGAACCATGGAGCTGCATATCGCCAGGACGCATCTGTGGTCGGACTCAACGGTGACTCTAGCCTGGATCCGGGGTCATCCTTCAAGGTGGAAGACCTTTGTGGCCAACCGAGTCGCCGACATCCAGCGTACTCTGCCGGAAGCACGTCCCCAGTGAGGACAACCCTGCGGACTGCGCAACAGAGGCCTATCTCCAAGGGAACTGCTGAAACATCCTCTGTGGTGGCGGGGTCCATCCTGGCTGCCGGATAGCGACCGCTGGCCCGCGCGCGCGACATGCGCTACCACCGAGGACGAGCTACCCGAGCAACGTGCCCGGGTCCACATCGTTGCCGCCGAAGCCAAGGAAGATGACTCGCTGCTGCAGCGCTATTCTTCACTGCACCGCTTGCTTCGCGTGACGGCTTGGTGTCGTCGATGGCTCAGCGCTCGAGCGAGTCGAGATCGGCCGTTCGACCAGGGCCCTACCGTGAGCCCCCAGGAGATGGAGAATGCCCGACGAGGATGGATCCGGCAGACGCAGAGTACTTGGTTCAAAGCGGAGCTGAGATCCTTGGCAGGGAAGCGACCGCTTCCTGGGCGAAGTCCGCTCATTAAATTGACTCCATTCATGGACGATGATGGGATGTTGCAAGTAGGTGGACGGCTCAAGCACTCCTCGCTGAGTCCTGACGAGCGTCACCCGGTGATTCTCCCGGCTGAGTCTCACCTCACCGTCCTCATCATTGACGCCTGTCACAGAAAGACGATGCACGGCGGCGTTCAACTTACCCTGGGGACGCTACGCCAGCATTACTGGATTCCGGGTGGGCGAGCCGCAGTCAAACGCCACTTGTACCGCTGTGTCACATGCGTGCGATGGCGGGCGGCATCCCCGAGGATGATGGGAGACTTGCCGCAGCCACGAGTTACCGCATCAAGGCCCTTCACCCACACCGGAGTGGATTACGCGGGACCAGTCCAGCTGCGAGCTGCCAAGGGACTTGGTCACCGGGCGTATAAGGCATTTCTCGCCATATTTGTTTGTTTCAGCACCAAGGCCGTGCACTTGGAGGTGGTGTCAGATTACTCCACCGACGCCTTTCTTGCGGCATTCCGACGATTCGTGTCCCGTCGAAGTCTATGCCACACAGTGTACAGCGACCAAGGGACAACCTTCATCGGCGCTGACTCTCAACTGCGAGCTCTCTTCTTGGAAGCAAACAAGGGGAACGCACAACTGGCTGGTCAGCTCGCCAACGATGGAATCCGATGGAGCTTCAACCCGCCGGCGGCTCCACACTTCGGCGGCCAATGGGAAGCAGCCGTGAAATCGGTGAAGCATCATCTACGAAGGGTCATCGGCGAGTCGACACTCACGTTCGAGGAGATGAGCACCGTGTTGTCGCAAATTGAGGCATGCCTCAACTCGCGGCCCTTACTAGCACTCACCGACGACCCTGTGGACGTGAGCGCTTTGACACCAAGCCACTTCCTAATCGGGTCAGCGGTGAACGCCGTGCCCGAGCCCTCTCTGGAAGAGGAGCCCACGAGTCGCCTGTCACGATGGCAGCAAGTGCAACAAATGCGCGACCACTTCTGGAAGCGGTGGTCGCACGAATACCTACACACCCTCGCCTCTCGACAGAAGTGGTGGAAGTCGGACGCTGCGCCTCGCGTCGGGGACCTCTGCGTCATTCGCGGCGAACACACCCCACCAGGAAGATGGCCCTTAGCCCGCGTCACAGCGATTCATCCCGGCGACGACGGGGAAGTACGAGTGGTGACAGTCCGGACCATCACACTGCAAAGGTCGGTGGTCAAACTTGTCCTGCTTCCCAGGGACGCCGACGACTAACAGAGCGACCGGGACAACATTGCTCCTCCATCTAATCACCTGCAACTCACAATGCAGCATTAATCATCTCACCAATACAGTAAAAGGAACGATAACCTCACCTGTCATTCATCCGATCATTTTTAACGCCGTCAGCTGCGGCAATCCATGCCATCTTCTGTCACCAGTGCATTATCAGCATCCCCTTCATCATTGCACTTCACAAGCCTCGCGAGTCGCAAGCACCAGCGATACTAATTTCGCTAGCCGGGACAAGCAAGGCGGGCAGCATGTTTAAAAACAACTGCAAGCGTAGCAGTACCGCTTTCGCGCTCGCAATTAAAATTAATTAAAGTCGTAATGTCTCCGTTATAAAATTTGGCTGCTTGGAGATAACGGACGGCGCTGATATTTTCGTCTTTTTTTTCTTATCACCTTCAGTGCCGTCATAAATCTTAGAGCAGTCAAATTCAACAACAAATTGAGACGAGCTTTCACGCACCACAAAAATAAACACCGAAAGTCACCTCTTTGCGAGATCTCGAGCGGTCTAGAATCTTCTGGAAATCGCTCCTAATAAAACGAGCGAACGCGCACGACGCGCGGCCAGATCGCTTTAGCTTACACAGTAATCGAGAGTCATCGCGCACTAATCTGTGAAAACGAAGTTGCTTGCTTCAGAATCTAATCGGGAATTTGCTTAATTCGCGAATAACTCTTCTGAGATTTATGTACAAACTGTATATAATTAATGTAAATAATTAAATTGTGTCTATGTAAATACATTGCCTGTGTGTTACATTACGTGTTTTCTTTTATCTTTTTTTGAACGGCTATCGAACACTTTTCATATAAAGGATATATAGTATATTGTTCATAATAATTATCATCTTCATCAGTAATTTGAGTTAGCATTGCTTTCTGTTGATTTTCAACTTCCACATCATTTTTCGTCTCATCTATCGATTTATTTAATAGCTCAAGTTCGTCATTCGATATCTTTGTATTATTTTCTGCTTCTTCCATTTGGAATTCTGAACGTCTTAATTTTGGCAAACATAATTCACTGTGATCATTTGGCAATATAATATGAGAATATAAAGCATTGTTGCGCTTTAACCACATTAAAGCGTCGAATACTTTTTTCACATCAACTATTTCTTCCCAAATAATCTTTGATTTTGTTGGAATACTTCTAACTAAAATATAAAATTCGGGATTCATATCTATTGGATCAGTAATAGAACATAACTTATTCAATGTCTCCTGTAATAGAAGCGGTAAATGAAATGTTCTACCTTTAACTTTTTGTACCATTTGCCTTTGAGGCAACTTTTTATTAATAACAGTTCCCATTTTGACGATAGTTTGAAATGCTTTAGCTCTTTGTATAAGAATTTTTTCAAATGTGTTAAGAGATGATATTACTTCAGGCACATTATCTGTGAAGAGATTATTCAAAATGTAATACGCAGGCATTAGACCGTTACGAAATTTGCTTATACAATAATTACATATATATTGCGCATTAATTTTGTGTTGTTGTATATGTGCCATTAAATTTCTCCAAAATTGATTATCTATTTGAAGACTATTAACTTTAGAAACATTCCTTTTATAACACAATCTCTCACATGATATGCAACTATGTCGTGGCGTGTCTACTGAGCGTTTAACAAAGTCCTTAAACGCTTTATGATATTTAAAAATAATATCATCATCGCTCAGAATTGTATTAATTTGTTTATGTTTGTACATATCAACTTTTTCTTGTGCAGAAATTACAATTTTATTTAATGTATTCAAGTCAGTATGAATTAATGCTTTATCTATATTTTCCATTTTTCGATAAAAACTAATAAGTTGATAAATCAAACGTCTAATATATTTTACTTTTGGAAAATGAGGTGATAATAATTGAACTGGAAGAAACATTCCTTTACAAAGTGTTAAATCAATATAACAATAATGCGTATGACCCAATTTTTTCTTTGAAATCTTAGTTTTCAAAGTACATTCATGAATACTTTTTATCAATTTTGGTACATTCTTTAAAGTGCATGTATTTATAGTTTCGAGAAACTTTTGATAACGGCTAATTAACGGATTTTCAATTTTACATAAAGTATTGCATAACCACAATTTTTTTGTTTGTCCTTCTATTAACGGTAATATATTTACAACTTGTCCTTTTGCATTTATTACTAAAGGTTCCGATGTAATTGTATCGTGATATGTAGAATCAATAAAGTAATTTTCGGATGAGGCTGTATGCTTAGATATACCACATAATGCATGTAATTTTTCATCAATTGTAGAACATTCAGCCACAAGAGTTAAACTCACTTCTGATTTCTTTTTAATTAAAGTTAACATTTTGTATATGTTGCGAATATGACTGTTTCTAATATGCATACACCAACGTACAATTTTTTCAGCTTCTAATTGTTTTTCAATATTACCTTTAATATTAAGTTTATTTACAATATCTTTTATTTTAAATATTTCTAAAGAATTACAAATTTTTATAGAATTTCTCGACCAGAACTTTTCATATTTTTTAGTAATTTTTTGGGTAACAATTATATTTTTTATTTCAAATACAGATTTTGTACTTTTTCTCAAATAATATCGCTTGTTATAAAGCCATTTATGTTCAGGATTTAATTTTTTTTATCGATCTCGTTCACGCTGAAAATTTTTCGAATAACTTATACGCTTTTGTGCCCGCTTATTTTCTAAATCTGCTTTATATCGATTTCGTCTTTTAAGACATTTATCTTCTGAATTCTGTTTACAGCAATTGCGCTGTTTAGCGCGTTTATCTTCTAAGTTCTGTTTATATCGATACCGCATTCGAGAGCGTTCATTTTCTAAATTCTGTTTATATCGATATCGCTTTTGAGCGCGTTCTCTTCTATGTTCTGTTTATATTGATCACGCCGTGTAGCGCGTTTATCTATTAAATTCTGTTTATATAGATCATGTTGTTTAGTGCAATTACTCTCTAAATTTTGTTTATCCAGATTATTTTCTAAAACTTGCATGTAGCGCATTCGCTTCTTGATGCATTGATTTTCCAAATCATACTGACATTCTCTTTTATTAATATTTTCTAACTGAATAGTATCTCCAGATAGAAAACGTTTTTGAGCGTATTCATTTTCAGAATCTTTATTTATATAAATTTGTTCGTGAATTGTAATACTATTTGTTTCGTCATTACTACCCAAATTTTTAATACTATTAATTTTCCATTCAACATTATTTTTAATATGTAACTTTTGAGATTGATATAAATGAATTGCTTCAATTTCTCTTGCTTTTATTACTCCTAATGGAAGCACCTCCTGAAGAGCATATTGTGGATCTTGTGGAAAATGCTCAATAACATTACATTCAAAAATTTTTATTAAATGCAAACGCATTAACCTATGATTATATTTTATTTTTTCAGGCTTAATATTAAATAATAATGAAATTGCAAAAGCGATTGCGTAAACACCACAATCGTTACTGTTTGGTTGATGTTGCACAGTTGGAAATTTTACAGAATACTTTTCGAAATTATATGTTGGGAATAATCTTTTCAAGAATTCCTCATGATGCTTATGTAATTTCTTAGTATTTAACGAATCATAAATAAATATATTTTTTCTATTATAGTAACTGCATACCCAATGTCCATCATATAAACCTGACGAACTATGTAATATTTGTATATGTTTTTTATCTTTTGGCACAGGTTGAATAGTATCAAGACATTGTATTCGCCATGTTTCAACAGGTCTATAATCTGAACAAATTTTTAAAAGATGGTTGAAATGTTCCATATGAATATCAGTTAACCATTCGCCTCGAATAATTATATCTTTTTCTTTAAGCTTTAAATCATGCTGATGTTCTCTTTTATTAATATTTTCTAATTGAACATTATCTCCAGATAAGAAACGTTTTTGAATATATTTATTTTCCGAATCTTTAGTTGTATACATTTGTTCGTGAATTGTGGTAATACTATTTGTTTCCTTATTACTGCACAAATCTTTATTGCTATTAATTTTGCAGTCAATGTTATTTTTAATATATAGCTTTTGAGAATGACGTATAGTACGTAAACGAATTGCTTCATTCTCTCTTGCTTTTATTACTGCTAATGGAAGCACCTCCTGAAGAATATATTGTGGATCTTGTGGAAAATGCTCAATAACATTAGATTCAAAAATCTTTATTAAATGCAAACGCATTAACTATGATTATATTTTATTTTTTGAGGCTTATTATTAAATAATAATGAAATTGCAAAAGCTATTGCGTAAACACCACAATCATTACCATTTGGTTGATGTTGTACAGTTGGAAATTTAACAGAGAACTTTTTAAAATCATATGTTGGGAATAATCTTTTTAAGAATTCTTCATGATGCTTATGTAATTTCTTAGTATTTAACGAATCATAAATAAATATATTCTTTCTATTATAGTAACTGCACACTCAATGTCCATCATATAAATCTGACGAACTATGCAATATTTGTATATGTTTTTTATCTTTTGGCATAGGCTGAATGGTATCAAAACACTGTATTCGCCATGTTTCAACAGGTTTATAATCTGAACAATTTTTTAAAAGATGGTTAAAGTATTCCATGTGCACATCAGTTAACCATTCGCCTCGAATAATTATATCTTTTTTTTTAGGCAGCCTAGCTGTATGTGTATTTGTTTTTACAGACATTTTATATGATATAAATATTTACGATATAAATATTATATTATTTTATGAAATAAATATTTTATATAACAGCTTTTTGCAAGCGTACAGCAGCCGCTTTTTATAGGCGCACAGCCGCCGCCTTTTACAGGCGCACAGCAGCCTTGTGTCGGCGCACAGCAGCCGCTTTTTACAGGCGCACAGCAGCCTTGTGTCGGCGCACAGCAGCCTTGTGTCGGCGCACAGCAGCCGCTTTTTACAGGCGCTCAGCAGCCTTGTGTCGGCGCACAGCAGCCGCTTTTTACAGGCGCACAGCAGCCTTGTGTCGGCGCACAGCAGCCGCTTTTTACAGGCGCACAGCAGCCTTAAAAATAAAAAAATA
The DNA here is from genome assembly GCA_963971435.1 of Lasius platythorax. Classification (NCBI taxonomy): domain Eukaryota; kingdom Metazoa; phylum Arthropoda; class Insecta; order Hymenoptera; family Formicidae; genus Lasius; species Lasius platythorax. Next base: position 20,351,527 of record OZ020541.1, on the reverse strand, counting down.
AGAAAAAAATTAACCCACCTCCCGAGCTCTTCGTCACTTGTTACCACTGAAATAATCTGAAATAATAATATACACAATAATCTATAACAATATATTAATAATCATCAATAATTATGTTTCATACAAAAATTGTAAGGTTTTAACGCATTACATAACGATACTGATATAATTTTGAATAGCGTTGTCAAAGTCACATACAGATCATCTTAAAATTTTTAACACTTAGGAACCTCCTATTTTTTATTACATATTTTTTTAATTTATCTCAAGAACTTTTCGAGAAAGAGAGAGAGAGAGAAAGAGAGAGAGAGAGAGAGAGAGAGAGAGAGAGAGAGAGAAAGAAAGATTAACTTTCGAAATTATAATAAAATCTTTTTCCGTTAAGTACTTTTCGAGTTTACAGAAATTTGAAAGTTTCAATATCATCAACCTTAGCATTACTTAAGAATCGTATGAAATTATGATTACACAGTCAAATATGCATCTATCTATAATGTTTATCTATATATACATACACATAAATATAAAAGAAATGTAAATTTAATCCTGTATAATCTTCACGCGGTACATTTTGGATAATGTCAACAATTCGAAAATTACCTTCAACAAACTACAAAAATATGTTATAGAAATAGAGGTTCCCATTTAAAAACTTCAAGGTGATCTTTAACATGACAACGCTATATATTGCTATATAATGTGTCACTTAAAAAATATATATATAAATTAATAAGTAAAAAATAAGTAAAAAATACATAAATTAATAAATATATGTTTTTTAATAAATATATAAATATTTTTAAACATTTTATTACATTTAAACAGAATTATAAAACTTAATGTTTTCATATATTTGAAAAATGAGATACATTTTTTTCAAAGGAATACTTATAGAAATTAATCTATCATTATAAAATAAAATAAATCAATTGTGCAGTAAAAATCAATATCACGACATGAAAAATCAATAACCCCAGCAAACACATATTATAACAGTTACATAACATGGGAGTAAAAAATTAATATAACAGCAGTTATACTTTTATTATATAGCTGTTATATACCATTTATGTACTGTTGTTACATAATGTATGTTAGTAACAGTTACATTTGTGTAATGCAATATTTATATAAAATTACAACATTATTTTATATATAATATTGTAACGATCCCCCCTGAGCGATCGTTTTTACCCGGCCGCCGATCCGCCGGAAGGCTGCCGCCCGGCGAACACCAGCCGGGCAAATGCAGCGGCGCTATGCGCCCTTTTTTATTCTTGCAAAACGCGACCGAATCGCGCCGTTATACGGCCGTCGTTATCGAAAAACCAGGGCCGTTGTCTCGGCGCTTCCGAACCGCTCCGAATCCTGACGGAAGCCGCCGAGCAACGCTCCCTGCCGCACCGCCCGAACGCCGCCAAGATAGCGCGCGCCGATAATTACTCGGATTAAACGAAAACAAATCGGGCCAACGAGTCTCGCCGAAATTACCCGAACGGGTAATTTCCCGGTATAAAAAGGGCGAGCCGATACCGAGAAGGACTCCGTTCCAGATCTCGATCAAGTACTCGTACAGTACCTGATCTCCGATCCCGAACACGCTCTCGACAAGATAAAAGAGGTTGAGCGAACTCAGTCTCCGCCGTGTGATCGCGGCACATCTTGCAAGAGTTTCCTGACAATCCTAAACCGAAAGTACAGAGGTTGAGCGAACTCAGTCTCTGTCGAGAGATCTCGACACTTTCGATAAAAGATCTGACAAAAACCTGCAACGATCGTAAAAACTCAGCGGGTAGAGAGATCTCTGCCGCCGACGAGCGATCTCGTCCAGACGTTGCATCCTAATTGCATCCTACCATCCGAAGCACGAATCAAATACGCAGCCGAAACACGAACCGCGTCGAACGATACGTTCGCGCCTCGCGCTCTCTCGCGCCTCGCGCTCTCTCGCGCCTCGCGCTCTCGCGCCCCGCGCGCTCCCGCGCCCCGCGCCCCCGGACAGCTGACACGACAACAACACACGACGGGACCTTTAAACTGTATCACGCACCGAATATACATTCGTTAAACTGTATCACGCACCGAATATACATTCTTTAAACCGTATCACGCACCGAATATACCTTCTGATACCGACACACCGAATCCAGATACACGCATTATATACCCAGCAAACACAGAATATAAATATTATATAACATGGAAATAACACGCAATATAACGGATGTTATATCGTAGTTATGTGTAGGTGATATAATTTTTCTTCATATGCGCAATATAACTGTGTTTTATAACTATTATATTATTCTGTTATGAACTAGTTATTACTTAGTAACATTAATGTAACATGAACATGTGACGTAAATGTTATAGCAATGTTACATAACTTTTTATATGCAATAATATAATTGTTATAAAACTGTTATATTGCACTGTTATTTTCCTATTGTTAATGATTGGAGGATGCTTTTAGATCCACGATAGATCTAGAAGAATATCCCAATGATAGTGATCACCGTGAGCACTCACTTATTCATGATGTTTTCTGAACGTACTTATATTACGTGCATGTGATGTCCGATTTATTTCGTCCTTTCCGGCTTGGCTTTCTCTAAAGTACACAAATCGTGCTTCGCACATGTACTGAAAAGGTAATCCTTATTTATTTCAATACATTCATTAATAAACTCAGTATAAAATTATAAATTAATTAGCGTACATAATTTTTCATATATTTTTCATAATATTTTCTATATATTTGTTGGTTTCTTGTAAATTCAGTCTCTCGAAAAGTAATAAGGTTATGGTAACAAAATTCCAAATAAAATAATAAAAATATAATTAATCCTATGGCATGTCATTTAATATATGACATTCTGAAATGCATCTTTTTAATTCTTTAATCGTTTTTAACAATTACCACGTTGATTTTTACTAAAATTATGTCTATTATGAACCATTAAAGGAGGTTAGCCTGCATTACACGTATCTTGTTGTTATTAAAATTATGTCTATTATGAACTTGGATCATTAAAGGAGGTTAGCCTGCATTACGTATCTTGTTGTTATTAAAATTATGTCTATTATGAACTTGGATCATTAAAGGAGGTTAACCTGCATTACGTATCTTGTTGTTATTAAAATTATGTCTATTATGAACTTGGATCATTAAAGGAGGTTAACCTGCATTACGTATCTTGTTGTTATAGTTGCAAAATTTAGGGCTAATTATTATTTTATTATTTCTCCATTAAAATTCATATATATCCCACACAGCATGCATATTCTAAAGACATCTTAAAATGTTTCATGGTTGTAAAATGTTGATTTAAAATTTTGACTACATATATAGTATAACTTCTGCATTTTTCTATTGTATTACTTTTTCTTGCAATTTAATCAAGTTTTATATTTCAGACCATCTGTTACGCACATTGTGAAGGTAAATAAACGAAACAATGCTGTAGTGTGCTGTAATACAAGAATATCATCGCTAATAGTCTCTCACAATCAGTATCTGAAGTTGGAGCAGTATTATCATCATAACTTCTTCGTAGCGTTGTAGTCCTGAGCCTTTAAATTTAATATTTTTTCACGCAATTGTGCCGCTTCTTTTTCGTAAGTAAAAAAATAATGAAACAATATTTTTATATTTATTATTTCAGTAAAATGGTACATTATTTTAAGATTCTTGATTTACTGCGAACTATTATTGCGAATCTATTATGAAATTATAACTTCAGAAGCGAAAAATCGTCTAAAATTCTACACATGCTAATACTTATTTTTGATCAAATAAACTAGTAAAGTACGTCAAAGGACTTTTTTCTGGTCTTTCAATTAGTATAAAACTGCAAATTTTAATCAATTGCCATAAGATCTATTTTAATTGAAAACATTGTTCGCATTCAGATTCAATTATATCGTAATTTATTAACGAATAAGAACCGAAAGGGAAGTCTATAAATGCTTCTTTAAAATATCAGATGTTTTTCTCGCTTTTAACGTCATAATTCAACATGTCCGCAATGATAGATCATAAGCCTTAAAAATGTAATAAATTTGCAACTTTTTAATGATTATTTTTTAATTATTAATTTTTCTTTTAGAAAAATTGTGTTTAAAATATATTCTCATCATGCCAAAAAGTATACAGTATTTATCAAAAAGACGAAGGAATCAATAGATAAATCGTGAAATATATCGTAACAGATATTTAAATACATTAGAATCAGAATACATTAGAAACATTGCGCCCAATGCGGTGAAAGAAATCATTACTTTTGATAGTACAGAAAAATGTGATAACACACTTAGTACCAGTACTGACACAATGTTCCAAAATGTAAACGAATGCAATGAATTTTCAATAGAAGCGCGGTATAATAAAGAAAACGACAATGCATTACGATGCAACATTCCTACATTAACAGATACAGATACATTAACAGATACAGATACAGATACATTAACAGATACAGATACATTAACAGATACAGATACATTAACAGATTGTCATTCTATTAATACTGATACTTTGTGGCAGGATTTACAAACATTAATTGTGGAACATAATATTCCACATCATACTGCTAACAAATTATTGAAAATTTTAAGAAAACACGGTAACAGAAATTTACCTTGTGATGTAAGGAGTTTAGTTAATACACCACGAAACGCATCCGTAAAAATTAAAGTAATGGGCGATGGCCATTATGCATATTTTGGTATTTTCTGTGCTCTCGAGCGATATATAAAAGTATATTCCGAATTCATAAAAAAAAATGAAATAAAATTAAACATCAATATTGACGGCTTACCTATCTCCAAAAGTTCTGGTAGTTAGTTTTGGCCCATAATGGCATCCATTGAAGGAATTAATATTTATACATCACCATTTATAATTGGCGTGTATCACGGTATGTGTAAACCAAGTAATCCTAATGAATTTCTTACGGATTTTGTTAATGAATTTCTCCTCCTTAATCGAAATGGTATAACTATTTCCAATAAAAAATATGTAGTTTCTCTCAATGCAATCTTGTGTGATGCTCCGGTTAGATCTTTCATAACATGTACTAAGGGCCATACAGGGTATTTTGCATGTTCAAAATGTATTCAAGAAGGCAATTTTGTACAAAATCGAGTAATTTATTCAGAAACCCATAATTCTTTACGTACGAATGACACATTTAAAAATCGTGTACACATTGAACATCACACAGGTGATTCTATTTTAGAAAACCTTTCTATTGGCATGGTGTCTCAAATTCCACTTGACTATATGCATCTTGTTTGCCTTGGAGTTATGAAAAGATTATTACAAATATGGTTAAGAGGAAACAAAAATGTACGATTATCAATAGACAATGTCCATAAAGTTTCTAGCTATTTAATATCAATGAAGCCTTATATTCCAATTGAGTTTGCAAGAAAACCTAGAGGTTTATACGATGTCGATAAATGGAAGGCAACAGAATTTCGACAATTTTTATTGTACACTGGAATTGTCATTATGAAATTAATATTATCTCCGATGTTGTACAATCACTTTCTTTGCCTTAGTATTGCTATAAGGATTTTAATAGATCCATATCTATGTGTGAAGTTCAATGCTTATGCTAATTCCTTATTATTATGGTTTGTTTCTCACTATGGAGAACTGTATGATGAGAAATATCTTTCCTACAACGTCCATAATATTCTTCATCTTGCTAATGATGTGCAAACTTTTGGTTCCTTGGATAATTTCAGTTGTTTCAAGTACGAAAATAATATGCAAAAAATAAAAAAGAAACTACATAAATGTGAAAAATCTTTGCAGGAATTGTCCAATCGTATATCTGAAGAATTACAGCTTCCGATTGAAAAATGTCACATAATGCAATATCCAATTGCTGTTTATAAAAAAAATGAAGTTTCATATTTACAGTTTGATAGTTTTAAAATTTCAACAAAGAAATTCGATAACTGCGCGTTACTTGATGACAATTCTGTTACTTATGTTTTAGAGATATTGCAAGATAACCGCGTATTATCTATTTGTGCACAACGTCTTTTACATCAGTATCTTTTACATCAGTATTTATCCACAGTCTTTTTTTACAGTTCCGTGTGATTCGAAAAAGTTATGTATATTTTTGATAACTAGCAGTACTACTTCAGATATTATAAAAGTTCCAGCAACGCGAATAAAACGAAAATGTTTAAAATTAGAACAATATCACGAAGTTGATTCTTACGTCGTGATACCGCTTTTACACGCCAATAATTAGATTGATAATAGGGGCATATAGATTTCTTTACCTTTTTAATGTCGGAATAGTTACATGAAAAACGATTAAATAATATGTATTGTCTGAATCTTTTATTGTTAGTCTTTATAAGATAAATACTGTAAAAATGTAAATACTGTAAATGCCAATCTACGGGGATTTTAAAAAATTGAAGAATAACAAAAGTTAGAAAGGTGAGCATAATATTAAAAAATAGCAATGCTTTATGCACAATTAATTGCATGTGTATTTTAACATAATTAAGAAATTACTGTTAATGAATTTAGCAAGGTCGGCATGCTTGGTGATTCTAAACACTATATAAATTATTGTAATATACATATGTTTCGACCAGATTAATTTATATGGTGCATGCTTATTAGTCCATTTAATTTGAAATAAGAAATTGTATTAAACGAAGCAAAAAAGGAGCAATGTAAACGAAGACATGATATCGTGACTGGTCACATTGGCCCTGTTTTGCTTCGTTTCAATTTTGACAGTTTTTCTTTTGACAATTTTTCTTTTTTGCTTTCATAAGACATTGTTTAAATATTGATCTTTATATCTTTAAGGTATATTCTAAAAACTAAATTATTCTTATTTTGTGCAATGGATTTATAGAATAGAATGGAGTTCGATAAAAGGAAAATAAATAAAAAGTACGCGATAGTGAAATTCCTATCCGACTGTACTTATTCCGAAATCCCAACGGTGTGGCTTATACAAGAAGGAAAGGAGTGCTGGTGGCCACCTCGTACTGCAAATACTCCTTTATTGATGACAAACTATATATCTCCGAATTATGACACGTGGGACCGCTACGAAATCGAAATAATAAAATATTGTAGTAAGTATTTGTTTCATATGTCATTTATAAAATACATTTAAAAAATATTTTGTTACATTACATAAAATACAATTTAGAATATCATAATTATTGTTTTTGTTTGTGCTTTATTATTTATATTGTTATTTTTATATTGTGTATATTTTTATTCTACTAAAAATGAGATAATATATATTTGTCGGAAATAGAATAAGTAATGAAAAGTATAATGAAATTGATGTAATTAAAAACTGACATTTTCAATTATTTTAAAACCTTGTTTTTAGAAAAACATTTTTGTTATGATCGTAATGTGATTTGTACAAGAAATCTAAATATTAAACTTTTTTCATTATAGCGTGTCTGGAATCGGCAAGAAAAAGTGCAGCAGATGCCGCATATAATACAACAGATGAGGAAAGATTGGGGCGAGGAAAGAGGCAGCATATACCATACCATCGATTCAGCAGTGAGTCTGAAGATGAAGATGAATCCCAAGAAGAGGAGAAAAAAAATGTAAAATAAGGAGTATGTAAAACATGAACAATTTTATTATATTGTATATTAATTATATACAAGATATCGTAGTACTGTCTTATTATTTTATAATGTCACTTCCTTTGACTCATTTGCATTCGGTTTTTGCTTAGTGAAAATGTTGAGACAACAGTAATTTGAGAGTTACAAGTGATAAAAAAAGATTTTTTATGAACTAAATTATTTCAAACGGATTGGAAAATAAAATTACATTTATTACATTTTTCATTAAATTAGATAGACTTTAGTTTAATAGAATCGTGAGAGAGAGTGTTAATTAATAAGTGAAAGGATCGAACAAATACAAAAAAGAAAAAGAGATTGAAACTTGGATAGAAACTAACCATCACAGACGATTTATTATTCACTCAACGAAGCTACAGATTTACAGAAAAATGTCTCGAATAAAGAGAGCGGCTGAAGCGCGAGGTGACGATAACGAAAGTCGATCAAGGACTGACTAAATTCAAACCGAAAAATCGAGAGCGTTAAATATACCGAATATGTCGATGTTTTGAGTCAGCTGATCGTCGCTGAGCAGGTAGAGCGAGGGGCGCGCGCGGTAAGACGAGCGACGCATGAAAAAGCGCGTAAACACGACGCGAGCAAGGATATCGACGATTCGGTAGTTCCGCGGAGAGTATTTATAAAGCGAAAGAGATAGACAATATATTCCGAAAATTAAGGTCTTAAAGAGAACATAAATTATAGCTTAATAACGCACTAAGAAATATAACGATACAAATTAAAGAAATTTGCATAAAGTATTAACATTACCGCCCGCCTCAGGGGCGTGATAGACGCCGCTGATTAAATGAGAAGAAATTAATGAGACGCTTCGAAAGAGCAGAATGAAACCGAGTTACATTGAAGATGAATATTTACAATGATGACGTGTTAAGAATGAAATGATAAGACAAATTAAATGATAAGAAAATTAAGAAGAGAGAACAAAAATTAAAATCGATGAGCAGTAGACAGAGTTTAAGTCGCGATCGGTAATGGACAGAGTTTGACGATCGGTCGTTTATATTCGGAAACGGCTGTCCGAACAGTGACAACGCGTACACGACCGTCAGTTCCTGGATGTAATGCTGTCACACGCGCTAGAGGCCATTTGGCCGGTGGATAGCGTTCATCAAGGACAAGGACGAGATCTCCAATTTGAAGCGGCTTGGTAGAGAGATGCCATTTGTTCCTTGTTTGCAGACGTTGTAGATACTCCGTTGACCATCGCGCCCAGAATCTTTCCAAAAGTTGACGTAGAAGTTGCCATCGCGATAGGCGCGAAATCGGCACGTCGTTAAGTAGCGGCTCCGGCAGGACGATCAAAGGTTCGCCGATGAGAAAATGCGCTGGCGTGAGCGCGTTGACATCCGCAGGATCGTCGGAAAGCGTGGAAAGCGGTCGAGAATTGAGCACGGCCTCGACTTGCGTGAGAAGAGTGGTGAACTCCTCGTACGTCAAGATCGTGTCGCCTATAAGTCGTCGAAGATGAAATTTCGTTGACTTGACGGCGGCTTCCCACTTTCCTCCGAAGTGTGGAGCGGAAGGAGGGTTGAATTTCCACTCCGTTCCATCAGCGGCCAGTAAGTGAGCGATCTCCGCGGCGTCCTTGGAAGCGGAATTGAATAGGCGTCGAAGTTCAGCGTCCGCTCCAATGAAATTTGTCCCGCAGTCGCTTGAGATGGTGACGCAACGGCCTCGTCGAGCTATGAAGCGTCGATACGCAGCCAGAAAACCCTGCGTGGAGTAATCTGTTGCAAGATCGAGATGAACACCGGATGTTGAAAAACATATGAAGACAATCAAATAGGCCTTGTATGTTCTGGACGCTCGGCCTCGCCAGGTGCGAAGCGTGTAAGGTCCAGCGTAGTCAACACCGGAATGCAAGAATGGGCGCGTCGGTGTGACACGTGATGTTGGAAGAGAGCCCATCATCTCCTGAGCGGTGGCCGCGCGATGTCGGGCACATCGGACGCAGCGGCGGATTAATGAGCTGACTGGAGCGCGCCCTCCGAGGATCCAATAATGTTGTCGTAAAGTCGCCAAGACAACTTGAGTTCCGCCATGAAGAGTTCGATGGTGAAGATCTGAGATGACCAGTCGTGAGAACGAGGAATCACGAGGAAGGATGGCAGGATGTTTTCCATCTGGATCGAGCAACGAATTTTTTAGTCGTCCACCGACGCGAAGAACTCCTTCAGAGTCGACGAAGGGAGCCAGTTTGAGAAGTGGATGCGTTCTTGGTAGTGACGTTTTTGTCGAGCAGATCTCTAACTCGCGATTGAAATAAGCTCGTTGGGTGTCCTTGATCCAAAAGGTCCGAGCTTGAATGAGTTCCTCAGGATGTAAAGCTCGTGATGAGTAATGATCGGTTCCTTTGAAGATGGCGACGCTGCGCAGGATCCATGCGGTGATGCGAAGGAGGCGATCAAGACTGGAAAATCGATCAATGAGATTCCATGAACATGAAGATGGCTGGCTTACCGCAGTTACGAGGACTTGATGAGGTCGCTTTTTTTCGAGGTTGATAGCGTCGTCGATTGGAGGAGCGGTGGATGGCCACCCCACGGAAGGACCTTGAAGCCAGACTGGACCACGCCACCACAACGAATGAGTTTGCAACAGGCTGGGAGAGAGTCCGCGAGAAACGCAGTCAGCGGGATTCTCGCTGCCGGCTACGTGATGCCATCGAGCGTCGGGAACGAGCTCTTGAATGACGGCAACCCGATTCGCGACGAATTCTTGCCACTGAGAAGGATGTCCGCGTATCCATGCTAAGCTGATGCTGGAGTCGACCCACAGATGAGCAGGAACATGTTGAAGGCCGAGAATATTACGAACACGAGCAAGCAGACGAGATAGAAAAACGGCTGCAGCTAGTTCCAGGCGAGGAATGGTTTGTTTTTTGAGAGGCGCCACCTTGCTTTTAGCCGCGAGAAGAGTGACCTTGGCATCCGTGAAGGTTTGAATGGTGCGGATGTAAAGCACTGTGCCGAGAGCGTCCTGAGAGGCATCCGAGAATCCGTGAAATTCGACCCCGTGAGTTCTGGTCGAAGTGCCAAGCCACCGAGGAATCGAATATTCGGAAACTCCTCGCAGGTCTTCGTCGAATTGATTCCATTGCTGTGCGAGAGACGGCGGCAGCGGATCATCCCATTCGATGTTCAATTTCCACAGCTGTTGGATGAACATCTTGCCGAGAATCGTTACAGGAGCGAGCCAGCCAAGCGGATCAAAAAGCTGCGCGATCTTCGAGAGAATTGATCTCTTGGTGAGCTTGACGATCGGATCAGAGCGACTGACGTGGAACTTGAAGGAGTCCGAGGCTTGTCACGTCCAAGTGACATTAAATTTTGGGTTTTTTCTTTTCTTTTCCTTTTTATTCTTTTTTTTTCTCTTGTGTAATTAACAGTATATTTATTATTGAATTTTGTTATTTTGCAGGCTATCTATCGCCTTTACTTTTGTTTCAGGCAACGCGCAGGATTCACAACGGCCGAGCGGTAAACTATTGTGAACGAGCACAAGGCACCGGAAAATAGAGGTAGGTTTTAGATATTAAGTTCTATATAGAAGGTTTGAATTTATTTATTCTAATGTTATTCTTATTTTCAGCCTCAACTTTAGCAGAATAATATAGGAGAGAAAAGGTGTGGAATAAAATATAAGGTATGTATTAAATACTATAATTTTTCTGATTCTATTATTTAATTTATTTTCTATGGTTGAAAATTCAATCTTAAGATAAATATATTTCGTATGTTATTCTATTAACAAAACTATATGTATATATTGTGATTTTAATTGTTCAAAGTAAAGGAAATAGTAATGACAAAGTTCTATATTGAAAATTTAGGATTTATTGTGTAACTAATAAATTTACTATCTTATTTTCAGAGATTGACTCTAATATTTAAAAAGGCTGCGACGGATTGGAAGGCAAGGCTAGATCGTGACTGCTATTGAGTCTCAAAATCAGATACGTAAAGATTTACTGCACCTTATTACTGAGCCTTTAATTTAGTGAAAAGATTAAAGCTTGTGATATATTATTATAGGTCCAAATGTTCATTCAATAATTTCAAATCAAGAGGTCGGAGAAGATTCGAGAATCCTATGGAATAATACGCCCTTACGGACTGGTAATGGAGTCAGATTGCGAGAGGGGAAATCAATAAACAAGGTAATTTATATAATTTATTATATGCATATGCGTGTGTGTGTTTCAATTAAATAATATCATTTAGCATCAGAATCATTTATTTCACATATGTATATCATTTCGTATATAATTGGTTATTTTACTTAGTATTTAATTTTAATCACAAAATTTTCATAGATAATTTCATTAATTTACGTGCGTGTAGTTAATTGAGTCGTTGAATTATAAGCGGACACATTTTTGTTCCGTTAGAGTAACATTTCTGAATTCGACATATAATAAGTATTTTCCAATTATATTCATAATTATTCGTATATATATATTTTACATTTTCAGTTTGGTGGTTGTTCTAATCGTTTGATACTTGAGAATTTTAGCGTAAGGTTGTGTACAAATGTTGTAAAATGCAATTGAAATTAGTAGTTATTCAAAAGAAAGAAAAAATTTGTATATAGATCTCATCAGTATTAACGTACAATCAATATCATTCAATAAAATTAAGAAAATAGATGTAGAAATTAATCACACTATATATGGATTATCTGTGCTCATATATTTTCATTGGTCGATAATTTCTCAATTTATCGTTGTAAACATTAAAGCTGCCGATTAGAACAATCACTATTTTAATTTTTAATCACTTCAATTGAGAATGTTGCACTTTATTATATTCGCTAGACCATGTATGTTCAGAACACTGTATATATATATATATGTGCACATATAATTATTCTTATTTTGTTTCATAGTTTATATAGCCCTATAATTAATTAAAAAGAGAAAAGTATATATATATCTATTTTTATATTTAATGTAAAGGTAATGTTTAATTTAGTTACAGGTTATGTTAGAAAGGTATTCACGTATATATAAAAGTGGGCAAGCAAAATAGAAAGTCTTAGAAATATATATATATATATGTATAAATGTGCACGTATATATTTCGTCTGGTTGACTGTAGTTTACTCACTGCGATTAATATTCACAACTTCCTTTTTTTATTGTTGCAGGGACGTTCCCTCAAGACAAGATTTGTCGAGTTAGTCACGTTCTGAGTGACTCTTCGTTTTTGTGGGTGCGGCCAGATATTGCCCTCGTCTAATTATACAGGATTATAGGCCGATACAAATCTAAATACTCGCTGATTTTATCGTTCAAGGCGCAGGAGTAATTCCTTGTCGAACTACGCTCTTACTCGTACGACGTTTCAACGCAGACTGCTTCTGCCCGAGCGTGATCATCGGCCGCTTCGGCGCCGTTCGACTAACTTCGATAGCTTTCGGGCGCGTGCACGCTTCGAGTCAGCGCGACATACAATGTGATCACGCTTGTTTACGCATTCCTTGAGCCGGCGAGTTAGAATAGGATTTTCGCTTTCGAAATTAAATTTAGAATTTAATATATTTTAGTTTTAATATTATCCTCATTGTAAATATTTTACTATTGATTTTGAAAATTTTATATAGAAAAAGAAAATCATTTAAGGTTGATTAGTTTTAAGAAATAATGAAATTAAATTTTAATTTAATGTTCTTTCTATTAATGCAAAAAGAGATTTCTTATATTAAAAATCTTAATTATCTTTTATCAATAATGAAATTTTTATCCTCTATCAAAATTCCGATTCTTACTCCTTTTCTTATTGGCTGTAAATTAAAGTAATTAACATTCTCATTGTACAATAAAATAATTATATAATTTATAATATTATTTTAAACATAGTTTTAAATCAATTGAATGCGTATTTTAGTATCTGAAATGTGAAAAGCGAGCGAGAAATATGAATATTCGCACTGGGATATGTTTTCGTATCGCCGATGATGTCATCACATTGGCATCTCGGGCTCTTGTACTGTGAATTTGAAAGAATGAATAAATTACAATTACTTTATATTTTAAATAAACTATGTTCCACTTGTTTAATATTCCTTATTTCCCATTATCCTTAAAATTCATTATTAATTTTTATGTAATTAATTCTGGTATTAACGTCATTAATTAATCGATACTGCGTTTTGTCAATTAATTATATCAATTAACAAAAGTTGAGTCGATCAATTGTAATGTATATGCATTCATTGAATTAGTAAGAATTAATTAAGATAAGTTTGAATATTAAAATATGCATTCAACCAATGAACTATAACAAAACAAAATTATTCAACAAACAAAAATAATAACTGCATTTCGGTATAACACACGCACATGTGCATATATGCACGTATCAGAAGTAAATTATTGCAATTTATAACATATACACATGTGTATGCAGTTAGCGACCCTACTGAATATAATAACATACATATATACATTTGTTAAAAGTTTACACAGTCAATATTGCAAGAGAATATGCAGATCAATGTGCATTGGCAGTATGATATAATATAGACACATAGATTTAATATAAATTATCAATATATAAGCATAAGTAAAAATAGCAATTTGTGTACAAGTATTTTTGAGTCACCCTGTATAGAGATGATTGTTTATGCCAATCCATGTCTAGATAACTGCACAAGGTGATTATATACCATCATTCGTTAACAAAAGCACCCCGGTCCAACCATCATAGGAAGTCTACACAAGTTGCAACAAAATAGTTGAAAATCTGGCCTCGACGAACTCGAAGCGTTGTATATTGTAAACCACCTTATGTGATCCTTGCAAATTCGCGTCCGAATGACATTTCCAACGGTCTGGAGTGTTGGTATAGTGGCTCTGTACTAGGAAAACAAGACTCAACTATTGCATTCAAATATTTTGAGAGATATTAATTTTTATGTGTGAAAAATGTGTCATTTTACTGAGTTTTTGAGAGAACGTGGGGGGTATGCTGATTTTTGTTCCAACAGTTCTTACTATTGTTTATACACGATTTTCTTGTAAAGAAATGTTCAAATCATTATAAAATATTAACTTGAGCTCGTTTGAATCAATGTAAATAAAAGTTTTGATTATTTGAAAGTGTACATATAGTGAATTTCGTAGTTCGTAGACTTTATTGTTTTTAATGAATTAGATGACGATTGATATTATAAAAGTGGCCTAGAATAGTTTTATATTGTATCTGAATGCATACAGATGCAGTGCATTGTATATACCGGGTGTCGCGAATGTGTCTATAGCGTTCATATCCCCTTTTTAACAATTTTTATCAATGTAATTAACGTTTCTTTAAATGTTATTATTTTAATTTATATTAAATATGATTTAATTAAACTTGTGTCTTGTTTCATAGTCTTTGTGTCTCACTATTTTTACACTATGAGCTTGTACTCTCATTTAAGTTGCAATTTGACATACTAATGATTTCTCATGGGTATATACATATATATATCTATATATATATATATGTGCATATATACCAAACTGTATAATGTAAGCATGTATAAATGTATAAACGTGTATATGTATGTTTGTTGATTATTAGGCTTGTCGCTTTTCTTTAACTTAGTATATACTATTCTATAACTTGCACAGTAACTTATTGTTTTATACTTATCTCTAGAGAGTATAATAGTTATATATAATATTTTATCTACTTGTAATATTTCCTCAAATATATATATATGTTATTTTTTTATGTTTCAGGTACAGCGATTGAGATTCGGATACTTCAACGCAAAAAGGTAAGTATTAAACAATATAAATTAATATTTTCTTTCTCTCTTTCAGGACTAACATAATCGATAGCAAGAGAGGTCTGGCTACTGTCGGTACGATTACTTGTCATTAATTAACAAAGGAAGGTAAGACTTTAAATAATTCTTTATAATTAAAGATTAGTTTTAACGATCCGGTCCGAATGTTTTCAGGTGCCGTTATTGAATAATGTGCCTTCCTCGGAGCGTCGAGCGACGGTGAGGAGAGTCGGAGATGAAGAGGCGAAAAATTTTCCCGTCCACGGACGGTGACTAGCGTCAGGCGGAGGCGCCGTACGTGACACTATTCGTGTGCTGGTTATTAGAATAAATCCATAGGCGATCTATTCTTGTGCTGGTTGTTAAAAAAATCCAGAGGCGATCTATTCGTGTGCTGGTTAAAAAATGTTTCACATCAGATGCGGTTTGCATGTGCGCTCTAATTATTATAAAATATGAGGCATTTATTGTATAATAATATAATGTTGTGAAAACATTATATTTTATATCATATAATAGTTAATTTTCAGTACCAATTAAATAAAGATTTGTAAACAAAAGACTGCACTTTTTTTCAGAGTTTTTACTTTTTCCAAGATTAATAATAACACACACACACACACACACACACACACACACACACACCCATCTTATTTTTATAGCAATATTTTTTACAAAATACTAATCCATTAATTTTTCTTTGCAGGCGACAGTTATTAAAGCTGATCCAAGAGGCAAATGACTCCAAGAGCACTAGCATTACTATAGGTACTAGCAACGAATCCATCGATTTTCGAAAATCGGTGGAATTATTTCCCGATACGATGGATTCGAAAGTTAGTACCCAAACAATGCAATGCCTGGAGTCAATTGTAAATACAGGTACGTGTTACGAAAGTGTCGAAAAATGCGAAGATAACAATAATTTTGTTATCGACAATGGCCTTCTGGATACAAATCGTATCCAGAAAAGCATGCCTGAAGGCCGTCGCATTGTCGACATTACGTGTTACGAAAGTGTCGAAAAATGCGAAGATAACAATAATTTTGTTATCGACAATGGCCCTGTGGATACGAATCGTATCCAGGAAAGCATGCCTGAAGGCCGTCGCATTGTCGACATTTCCTTTTTGTGGAATGAGATCCACAGAATGTTTGACAATCATGCGCGAGGAATAGAGTGCCAATTTAAAGATTGAAAACTCGTTAGTTCTCGTCGCCGTGGGTTAATGACACAATTGTTCTTCAAATGCCAAATGTGCAATTATGAAGCTAACATATGGTCAGAACCCACACAGCCGGAAACATTGGACGTTAATACGGCTGCTGTAGCAGGAACTGTTACAATGGGAATTGGTTATGCCCAGCTCGAAGAGTTGTGTGCAGCCATAAATGTTCCTTGCATGTCCGAGCCAACCTATGTCAGATATAGGGAAAATTTAATCGATGATTTTAATAAAACAGGCATGGAAAATATGAAAATGGCTGGCGAAGTTGAAAAGCAACTCGCTCTCGACAGAAACGATGTTATAAACGGTATACCGTATATAACCGTTGTAGCAGATGGTAGTTGGATGAAGAGATCGTATGGCAATGCTTACAACTCTCTTTCCGGTATTGGAGCCATAATTGGTTACCACACAAAAAAGATTCTCTTCGTTGGTATCCGCAATAAATTTTGCGCAATGTGTGGTGTGGCAGAGCGAATAAGTATTGAACCAAAAGCTCACAAATGCTACAAGAATTTTGATCGCAATGCAAGCTCCACAAGCATGGAGAGCGATGTCATCGCGGAAGGTTTTAAATGTAGCCTCGAAATGCATGGGTTGATTTTTAAAACCGTTATTGCCGATGGTGACAGCAGCGTTTATCAAACCATTCTTGATAACAGACCATATTGTGAACAGATGGTATCAGTAAAAAAAATTGAATGCACTAATCATTTGCTTCGCAATTTATGCAAGAAGCTGAAAGCTGTTGCAAAAACGATTCAGCCAAAAACGCAAAGATAGCGTGGCTTTGTGCAATTGCGAAATGTTGTGAAAAACAACATTTCAAATATCAGAAAAGAGGTAGAAAAAGCAGCCGAGCTGCGAAGAAAGGAACAAATACCTCAACATTGCAAGGCTATGGAATTACAAAAAGATATATTGAACATTCCTAGCCATGTTTTTGGCGAACATAAACGATGCGAAGCACGCGGTCATATATGCAAAGAGAATGGTAATAAAACGATACAAAATTATATCATCTCTGAAATTATATGGTCTATATCCAAAAATAGAAAGTGCTATTATATATCTAAGCGATTATTCCGACAGTTTGTTGCTAAATTTCACCAATAATCCTGCAGAATCGTTCAACTCGATAATCTGCAAAGAAATTGGTGGAAAGCGAATTAATTTTGATAAACGAGGCTCTTACAATACTAGAATTGCAGGAGCAGTCGTGCAATACAATACGCAACAAGTCCTTACACAATTGCATCAAAGCATGTGTGAAACTGTTCCGCCTATTGTTGAGAATATGGAAACCCGACGACAAATAAAAATTGCGAAAACTAGAGAATCTCGAAAAATACAGGGAATGCCCAAAAAATTCAAACGAGAGTCAGGAACAGATCGTCATTACGGTCCGCAATCACAGAAACCGGATCTTGTACCCGATGTAATCGAACAACTTCGGCAAAACCATTTAGAAAAGTTGTTCGAAAATGCGAAAAATTGGCAGCAAATTGAACTCGACACGAGAAACCAAAGTGAATCAGAACTATGGTTATCATTGAGACGAATAATGTTGACGGCTTCCAATTTTGAAACCGTATGTCGCATGAGACCGACAACGTCTTGCGCAGCAACAGTAAAAGCCATTTTATATCCTCCGTTCATTGATACCGCAGCCATAAGATATGGTCGTAACAATGAAGAAATAGCAAGGAAAGAATTGGCCATGAAATTAAATAAAAAAATAAAACCTTGCGGATTATTCATTGACATTGAAAATCCATGTTTGGGTGCTTCTCCTGACGGACTTATTGACGAAAATGGTCTGGTGGAAATTAAATGTCCTCTGTTGGCTGAAAATTTAACAGTGGAAAAAACCATTGAAACAATACCTTCTTTAAAAGGTATCTTTGACAAAAAAAATCCGCAAAAAATGAATGAGAATCACCGATATTATTATCAGGTTCAAGGTCAATTAAACGTAACGCAACGAGAATATTGCATTTTTGCCGTATGGACACCACAAAGCATGAAAATGGTGCATGTAAATACAGACTATGCTTTTTGGAAAAATAAAATGCTACCTCTCCTAATACGCTTCTATAACGAATGCATACTTCCAGAAATCTTGGACAGTCGTCATAACAGGCATATGGCTATTAGAAATCCAAGATATATCGAGGAAGCAAGGCAAGCAGATAAAAAAATAAATAGCATAAAAAGTATTCGGCAAAATACAGTAAAGAGCGAACATGTCATTAATAAAAACAATGAAATGTTTAAATGTGACATTTCGCCGATGAAAGCAGCAATTACTACTGCTTTTATTGCTCAAGATATGGAGCAGGATGATGATTGTATATATATTGGTACAAGCTACAAACGAAATATAACCGAAGAGGATAAGGCAAGACGTAAAATAAATTTAGATGAAATTATTATTCCTATTTCCTGTGTGAGAGAGAATGTCTTATCCGACAGATTATTAACCGACGAATCGTTAGATGAATTTTTACGCGTTATAAGAGAAACTACTCTTTTTCAAACGCAAAGTGTGCAATATCAAGAGTGTCCTGATATGATTGAAGCTAGTCAGAGCGAAAAAAGCGTACAAATAATTGGAGGAAAAAGCAAGTGGACTGCACAGGGAATTGAACACTGGCGATGTATATTTTTTGATGGTACCAAACTTTTCGTATATGACAGTATACCTGGCTGTACATACGATAAATTGGTAGCCAAGGAAAAAAATTATATACATTGTCGATATCCTAAAATAAAGCAAAGTAATATTATTTTTGAAAAAGTTGATACACAACCAGACGCTAGAAGTTGTGGAATTTACGCCGCAGCTTTTGCCACAACTATAGCTTTAGGAGGCAATCCTTGTAATGTTCAATATTCCAAGGATGTAAAGTGTATGAGACAACACTTTATGAAAATTATAGAGAACAATAAATTGTTTTCTTTTCCAACACGATAAAAATTAAATTTAAAATTTGATGATATTCGAAAGATATTGAGATAAAACACGCCTCAATAAATAAAGCATCTGTTCTGACGGTACTAGCAAACTAAAAGCTAGAAGCGTCTATCTGACGGTGCTGATTGTCATAAAAATCAGAAGCATCTTTTGTGATGGTACTGATTATTACAATTATTTGTAAATTTTTGTAACGGAGAGTCGGAAAACATTTATTGGTTGCGTTCTCACGGGAATGGGCGATGGAGGGGCCCATTCTATTTTTTTAATATTCAGAATATTGTAAAAATTCAATATTCTGTCGCGATTGAGATTAACGTAATATATTATAAATGTTTGTAAATGTAATTTATATTATACAAATATATAAACATTTACACAGCAAAAAAATATGTACATATATAATATATTGTAATTCAATTTTTCTCAATTATATTGATTGGAAAAAAACGACAGAACTGTACTATTGTACATAGATTGTATATATATATATAACTTATAGAAAGTTACATGATAATACCGAGAATATACATATGTATTTATATGTATACATATACATGTATATATTTTCTTATATACCATGCATATAAATGCATACATAAATATATACATATATGCATAAAATATATACATAAATGTATATGTGTGACCAAATGTTACTTCTCAAAAGATATATATATATATATATATATAAAGAGATACATGTGAGCAGTTGAAATTGTGTTCAAACTATACAATAAAGGCAGACACATCTATGCTTTACTGTCATCGACACGCTTAGATACGCGTGCGAGGCGATAGAGCAGTAGAAATACACGATGTTGTCTAATTTCAATATATTGAACACAATGCGAAGTTGCTCTTTTAACATACATAAATAGCAGAGTCGGTAACGGCAGAACTAAAATTATCGGTATTATCGATAATTGTGTCGATAATGTCGATAATTTTAGTTACCGTTAAATGAGGGCGCTAACCCGTCGGAGTTCGGCCGTCGCTTTTGGATCCCCTTAATATTGAAAAATTGCCGGCAACAAATATAAAAACAAAATGTTTAAAATTAAAACATCTTGAATTGCAGGATACATTTGTTATAATTCCCCTTTTGCATGCACGCATATAATTATAAATTTATTCCATTTGTTTGTTATAAAATAATCTATAAAATTTTGTAGTATCATTAATTATATTTTCTGTGAATAACTAATATATGATTTTTTAAAATTTGCACTATAAAATTAGATTCTTTATTTGAAATAAAAATTTAGATTTCAACAAGTCAGTAAAAATTAACCACAAATAGTTATGCGTAAATTCCAATAAAAATTAATTTTTATTAAAATTAATTATTTGTTGTACACAAAACATAAGCCTCTTTTGGTACGATATCAAAAGATTTAATTACCTTAATTTAAAATATAATTTAAATGATTTTTATTTATGTAAAAATATCATATTATGTAGAATCATTATTACTGTGAATTTGTATAATATATATATTTTCTTTTCTAGGAAAAATGTCCGAAAAAACATTGTACGCAGTTGTACAATTTTTAATTGACGAATCCTTCTCAGAGGTTCCAACAAATTGGATTCATCGAGATGACAAAAATGATGACCTTATTTGTTGGTGGCCTAATACAAAAAATATCAGTTCGCTAATTGAGAATCGAACTGAGCCAGATATAAAATCATGGTCAAAATTTGATATTACGGTGGTCAAATATTGTTGTAAGTTATAGTTTTATAAAAATATATTTTTGTACTTTTCAATTTTAATATTTTCAATAATTTAATCTATTAATTTCTTCTTTTAATGTTGAATATTATTCATATTGAATATTATATATATATATATGGGACAATCCACGTCACTTTTACCCCCCATCTGTCCAAAATTGGTATGGACGGATTTTAATGACTAAGGGCGGAAAATGTTCGTCTTGAAAAGAGCTTTCGAAAGGCGTGTGGCATATATGCGCAGTTCATCATGGCGTCATAGTTATGGCTGCTTAAAGGGATAAATTCAAAATTTTAGATCCAACATGGGCAGATAAAACGGTGAAAAGTAACTAAATTCATGTGAAACTCAGTATTTGTGGAATTTTGGGGTCGCTGATTACGAATCTGAACGTAAAATTGTGAAATTCAAAATGGCGGATAAATATGAGAAACGGATGAAAATTCCAGTAAATGATCTGAAAACTCTTACTGGAGGGTTTTTTGGGTCGCTGATCACGAATTTGTAGCTAATTTGTTAAAAAACAACAGACAAACCGTGTTAATTGAAATTCTACTCTTAGCGTTTTCTTCAATTTTCTTCAATTTTCTTCAATTTTCTTCAATTTTCTTCGAGATTTTCTTCAATTAAATTCCACATAACCATTTCCTAATCCTGAAATAATAAAAATCGTTAACAAATGCAAAAAGAGCAATGCATAAAATCCACTTTTTCTAGAAGCTAAGAAGTTTCACTTCTAACGCGTGAGGGTCTCACTCACACAATTTTTATTTCACGTCATGAATTCTTAATAACAAGAAGTGTTATGAAAAAGAGCTTGAGGAAATGCTGGATGGACTAAAAGTAATTTGGGTAACGCTAAGAGTAGAATTTCAATTAACACGGTTTGTCTGTTGTTTTTTAACAAATTAGCTACAAATTCGTGATCAGCGACCCAAAAAACCCTCCAGTAAGAGTTTTCAGATCATTTACTGGAATTTTCATCCGTTTCTCATATTTATCCGCCATTTTGAATTTCACAATTTTACGTTCAGATTCGTAATCAGCGACCCCAAAATCCCCCAAATACTGAGTTTCACATGAATTTAGTTACTTTTCACCGTTTTATCTGTCCATGTTGGATCTAAAATTTTGAATTTATCCCTTTAAGCAGCCATAACTATGACGCCATGATGAACTGCGCATATATGCCACACGCCTTTCGAAAGCTCTTTTCAAGACGAACATTTTCCGCCCTTAGTCATTAAAATCCGTCCATACCAATTTTGGACAGATGGGGGGTAAAAGTGACGTGGATTGTCCCATATATGTTGAATATTTTTGATCTTTGGTATTTTTTGTGATTTACTTTGTTTGCAGGCATTAATTGTCCTATTTTTAATTCTATGCCAATATATAATGCCGAAAAAGAAAACTCAGGCATAAATACCAAAGAAAATCTACCCTCCTGTTTCAAAAGTTCCGAAATTGAAATTTCATCATGTGCAAGTATGTTTATATCTTACAATGTTTGTGTGTGTGTGTGTGTGTGTGTGTGTGTGTGTGTGTGTGTGTGTATATATATATATATATATACAGGGTGACCCATTTTAACTTAGGCAGCCAAATAACTCGAAAAATAAGCACACTACGAAAAAATGTTTAGAATCAAAATTTCGTCATTTCGAGGGGGACGTACAATGACGTTAAAATGAGCCCCCCACCCCTCCCCCTGGGCGGTGAGGGGGGGCAAGTTTGAAATCTTAAATAGGAACCCCCATTTTTTATTGCATATTCGGAATCTTTGGCTAAAAACACATACAATTTGTCTGAAACATTTTTCTCGATTCATGATAGATGGCGCTGTAATCGACGAAATTCAATTTTTTCGATTTCTCTTACTGAGAACCCATGCTTACGATTCTGCAATAAATTAACAATAAAAATACCACGTTTTCATTGTTAATACTCGAAATTAGTCTTAAAACAAACTTCTCATTATTTTTTATTACTCATTAATTACTTCTCAAGAAACTGCTTTTAGCGTAACCTGCCCTTTAGGCAACTTGAATGGTCCAAAGTACCGAGACATTTTGGACTTTCCATCTGATGGAGTTCCTCTAAGTATCCCTCCAAAATTTTGTCCATTTAGTGCCAAAGTCACAAGTGTTTATGTATTTTTTTAACATTTGTACTCTGATAAAATTTTGGTAAAATGGCAAATTATACGCCTACAGAAGTAGTCGATATTCTTATAACCTTTGGCGAATGTGGTAGAAATTACAGACTTACTGCCCGTACTTATGCGGAGCGATTCCCAAATCGCCGCCATCCTACTGATCAACAAATTATAAACATTGAAAGGAGATCTCGTAATAATCCACTTCATCGCGAAAGGCGAAGGAATAGACTTCATAATAATAATGACCCTAGATTGCTCGCAGTTTTGGCTATGGTTCATCAAAATCCCCATATTAGTACCCGTCAAATAGAACGAGAACTGGGAATCCCTCAAACTACGGCACATAGATTGTTACGATCAGTCAATTACCATCCGTATCATATTACTCTGGTACAGGAATTAAGTGAGGCCGACTACGTACTCAGAGTACAATTTTGTAGATGGGCTCTTGAGATGTTAGATCAGAATCCAGATTTTTTTAGTAATGTTTGTTTCAGTGATGAAGCAACATTCATCAGCAATGGTAGTCTCAATAGGCATAATTGCCACTATTGGTCACCAGAAAATCCACATTGGTATCGTGAGGTGCTTAATCAACATCGTTGGAGTTTATATGTATGGGTAGGCATTTGCAATGGCCAAGTCATTGGACCTCATTTTTTTGAACGTCCAATTAATAGTCCAATGTATTTAGAATTCCTCGAAAATGATTTGCCAGCATACCTAGAGAATGTTCCCCTTGCAGTTAGACTAAATTTATGGTATCAACAAGATGGTGCTCCTGCTCATTATGCTCGTATTGTACGGATGTTTTTGAATCAAAGGTTCCCAAATCGGTGGATAGGGCGGGGTGGACCAGTTCTGTGGCCTCCGAGATCACCGGATTAGAACCCCCTTGATTTCTTTTTATGGGGATACGTTAAAGATGCAGTGTATAGTAAAGCTCCAACGACAAGATTGAATATGATGGAAAGAATAAGAAGAGCTTGTGAAGCTATAACTCCTTTAATGCTAGAAAATGTACAACGTAACTTTCGCTGTCGATTACTGTTATCCTTAGAAAATAGTGGTGCACACTTTGAGCATCTCCTCCATGCGGAGAGAGCTGATAACAATGCAATCTTGCCTTAACTGGTTGGGTCACTACACGACCTTGCCTTCACTGGCTGGGTCACTACTTGACCTTGCCTTAACTGGTTGGGTCACCACACGACCTTGCCTTCACTGGCTGGGTCACTACTTGACCTTGCCTTAACTAGTTGGGTCACCACACGACCTTGCCTTCACTGGCTGGATCACCACACGACCTTGCCTTCACTGGCTGGATCACCACACGACCTTGCCTTCACTGGCTGGGTTACCACACGTTCAAGCACCCCGAATTGTGAGAGGCGAGGGGACTCACGTTAATCAAGCACCCCGAAGGGAACAGAAAACTGCTACGTCCACGACGTTGTTCCTGGGTTACGCTAAAAGCAGTTTCTTGAGAAGTAATTAATGAGTAATAAAAAATAATGAGAAGTTTGTTTTAAGACTAATTTCGAGTATTAACAATGAAAACGTGGTAATTTTATTGTTAATTTATTGCAGAATCGTAAGCATGGGTTCTCAGTAAGAGAAATCGAAAAAATTGAATTTCGTCGATTACAGCGCCATCTATCATGAATCGAGAAAAATGTTTCAGACAAATTGTATGTGTTTTTAGCCAAAGATTCCGAATATGCAATAAAAAATAGGGGTTCCTATTTAAGATTTCAAACTTGCCTCCCCTCACCGCCCAGGGGGAGGGGTGGGGGGCTCATTTTAACGTCATTGTACGTCCCCCTCGAAATGACGAAATTTTGATTCTAAACATTTTTTCGTAGTGTGCTTATTTTTCGAGTTATTTGGCTGCCTAAGTTAAAATGGGTCTCCCTGTATATATATATATATAAAAGAATGAACAGATTAAAACAGACGATTGTAATCTGCAGATATCAACAACAGTTATTCTAATGAAAAAACGCTGCAGGAAACTTTATATCCTGATAAGTCGTCATCACCTGTTACTGTAAATATTGAAAATATTCCTATTTTAGAGATTCCAGCAGTAAAAGATGTTTACAATGTTCTGGAAAGGATAAAAAGTAAGTTACGATAATTTTATATTTTACATTATAGTTTTAATTACATATTTAGCAATGTCTATGTGCATGATATTTCTATAATTATATATAAATTAAAAAAATATATATATAGATGTGTGTGTTGTACGTTTTTTTTTTAATTACAGAGAACTTAGACAAAGTTATTCGGGCACATATTATTACCAATTTGGAATTAAAAAATATATTAAAAAGATTAACAAAATTGGAGAATTGTAATTTTCGTCAATATAATATAGAAGCAGTAGAAAACGATACGGTAACACCACTATTGCCAATCCAAACAGTGGAATTGATAAAAGAATTTGACACGTTAATAACATCAAATGAGGCTGCTGCATCGCAATTTGTAAGTTATTATTTTTTCATTTATGATTATTTCTAAATCCCTAATATAAGAAGATAATCTATATTATTTTATATTATATTGATTATTTTATACTATATTGATTATTTATTATGTTAATATTGATTTTGAAATAAAATTAATGGAATATCTGTATCATTACATTTATTTTCAAAAGTAAACAAATTAATTCTTCTAATATTTCGTAATTGCATTTACTATAAAAGATTTAATGTTATTCTATAAATTATACTTTCTGTATTAATCTCTCTATTTAGAAATTTTTTCAGTTTTATATAAAATCATTTTTATATTTTCTGCACTTTTTTCAATAAATGTCACTAACAGCTATTTTCTTTTTCTAAATTTAATACAATTAATATAAATAAATATATATTGTGTATTGTTTTGTATTTTATTATTAATACATAAACTTATTGTTAATTTCAGAAAAAATTAATTTTAAAAATTGGAGGCAACACTCCACGCATTAGCATTCATCGTGCTTTAGAACGAACAATCAGTAATAAATGTGCAATTAATTGTTCTTGGAAAGGTGTTCGTTCTAATTTTAAAATGTGTGACGTAACATTAATTAAAATGATACGTGGTAAATATTTTGAAATTCTATTTAATTGTTTTCTTCAATTTATATTTTTTTATTATTAGCTACTATTTATTATTAAAAGTAATTTTTTCTTTCACACGCGCACGCACACATACATTAATATTGTTAATTAAATTTTATTTTTCAGATGTTATATGTTCTATACATATAGGTTTAACTGAAGCCGAATTTGAGATAACCGTTGCAGAATGGTTCCGATTTGCCAAGCAACGAGCGACGCGGGAAGAGAAAAAAAAGGATTTATAATTTGTTACGTAAATTTAGTTAGTTTACGCATATACATATACAGGATGTTACATTTTTCGAGATGATATTTGCTTGCGGCATACATTTTTATTTTAAAAATTCATTTATATAATTATCGTTTGCGTTTTGACAAATTTTATATATATGCTTTTGTGTATACATATTGTGTTTTATGTTATGTTAGCGGATAAATAAGATTGTTTGGGCGGTGATTCCGCAATTAAGTGTAATAAAATAATAATTTAAAAAATTTATTAATTATTATAATCTCGTTTACTTTAAATTTAAAAGTATTATATATACATATATGTTTCTGTGTATGTGCATATTGTTAGAGAAAAAATAAGATTGTTAGGTGATACCAAAAATGTATGATAATATAATAATAAAAATAATATAAAAGTTGTATTATTTCGTCTATGAAACAATAATATACGTTTGTACGAAAATTATACAACTTAATCTTATCGTTTTATTTGCAGGCATTAATTATAAATCGACTTATCGTCTATATAATAATCTTACTATAATCACTTTTCAAGCTTTGAAAACGATATAAAAAATTATATACTAATGTAAAATTATTATAAATAGATCAAGTGTGATAGATGCATTCATATAAATAATCTTGCGATAATTATATCTTAGGATTATTATATAAATGTATCTATTACACTTGACCTATTTATAATAATTTTACGTTAGTACATAATCTTTTATATCATTTACAAAGCTTGAAAAGTGATTATTGTAAGATTATATATATATATATATATATATATATATATACATATACATACACACACATACATATATCCTATGTATAAGTGTGCGTGCATGTATAATTGTAACAATTATATAAATGTAATATTATTGATATATTAAGAAAACATTATAGATATTCATAAAAATTTGAAAATTATAAAACATTTATATAACAATTAGATAAATATAAAATATCAGTTGCAGTAATGTTATATATTAATTTTATTACAGTTATGTTTGTTAGGTGAGGATCGACACAGGAAGGTCCTTCCCACGTCACTTCAGTATAATTGTACTTTATTAGGACGTAATATACACAGATAGACGACGAACATGAATGTGAACGGGTGCGAGTCGCGACGTACGAGCGAGAGTACGGAAGACGGAAGTCGAGAGTGTCGCCACACTCACGTACGTCAGCGCCCCGAGCGAGAGAGCACGAGACGTTAACGACGGTCCGCGCCCCGCATTTACCGACGCAGTACCAACACTCCCCCTCGAATCGTGCTCCGGATTCGCTTTTAGTGTGAAGCACGCATTCCGGCCTTGCTCAGACAATTAATATGCTTTTCCCTCGGAAGGCCTTTGGTTAGGACGTCAGCGACCATGTCTTCGATTGAAATGTGTTGGATCTTCAGCCCTCCGTGGTGAATTGCATCTCGAATGAAGTGGTACTTGATGTCGATGTTTTTGCTTCTTTGATGAAAGACAGGGTTTTCTGCCAACTTGATTGACCCAAGGTTGTCTCCGAAAATCGTGATGTCTCCCAATCTATCGAATCCTAACTCTTTTAGGAAACGTTGCATGAATATGGCCTCTTTAGCTCCTTCAGTTAGCGCCATGTATTCGGCTTCACATGTAGACAGTGCAACGGTACTTTGCTTCCTCGATTCCCAAGTTATAGGAGAGCCATTAAGAATGAATATGAAACCGGATTGCGAGCGGCGATCGACGTGGCAATTTCCCCAACTTGAGTCTACGTAACCCGTGAGCGGTTTGGAATTGGGGTAATAGGTGAGGCCGAGATCCATGGTTCCTTTCAGGTATCTTAGGACCCTCTTGGCGGCTTTCCAGTGTGACTCGTCGAAGCAGTTGTTGTACTGTCCCAGGTATCCCGCAGCAAATGATATATCGGGTCTGGTGGAAGATGCCAGGTAAGTCAGGCATCCCACCAATTCTCGATAAGGTAAGTCCTCTTCGTCACTTGACGATATCTTCTCCGCTTTGTCCAATTTTACGTTCGGATCAACGGGCGTGCTTATCGGGTTACAGTCGGACATTCCGAAACGTTCGAGAATTTCTCGAATATATCCTCTTTGACTTAGAGTGATGTTGTTTCCTTCACGGCTGAATTCAATTCCCAGACACTGTTGCACCTCTCCGAGGTTTCTAATGGTGAAGCGTTTTGAGATAGAAGTGATGATTCGATCGATCTCCTCTTGGTTACGTGAAGCGATCAGGACATCGTCCACGTACACGGCTATTAGCACGATATTCTCCCCCTTCCCGATATGATATAGACAGGTATCGGCATTGGTAGGGACGACTCCGTGTTCCTTCAAGACTTTATCGAACGTAAGATACCAGCTACGTCCAGCTTGTCGTAAGCCATATAATGCCTTCTTCAATTTGCAAACTTTGTCCCCGGCTGCAACTTCTGACAGCATCTTCTCCGCCTTCCGACGAATGTTGTCGATCTTCTCGGAATTGATGATGGTCTTCAGCAGTCTTTTTAATTCCTTTGGTGGTTCCATAAGGACTTCTTCCAAAAATCCGTTGAGGTACGCGGTTGCGACATCCAGTTGGAAAATTTTCATGTCGTAGCGAGCTGCGAGGCTAGCCATCAGCCGGATGAATCCTGATCTTGCTACAGGGGCAAAGGTCTTATTGAAATGTATGCCTGGTTTCTGGCTGAACCCCTGCGCCACTAGCCTGGCTTTGCGACGTTGGATCGATCCATCGGAGTTTGTCTTGTTTCGAAGCACCATTCGACTGCCGATGATCGTACAATCTTGTGGACGTTCGATCAGATCCCAGGTGTCGTTTTTTATGATTGATTTCAGCTCATCCACCATGGCCGTCCACCATTCGTCTGCGTTCGGACTTGACATCGCTTTCTTCATGGGAACTTCGGATATAAATGCTACCTGTTCTTCCGAAAATGCAGCTTCCTCGGGACGAGAATGATATTCTTTGCGGGGTCTCCCCCTGCTTCCGGTTCTTACAATTTTGGGTCTGCCTGGAGCTCGGCGACGATTCGCATTGTCCGGTGCATTGGCGAGAGGAATTTCTTCGTCTTCCTGGTCTGGAGCCGTGACGTCCTCTGCATTTTCATTTTCCCTTTCAGGATCTACGTTGTCCATCGGTTGATTCGCGGCACGATTGAGTGACTTCAACTCGACATCCACGTGATTTTGATCGGGTTCACCATTCTTATCTTCAGAGCGATCATCGTCTGTCGTCTCGGGACGGAAATCTTCATGAGGACCTTTCGAGGTAGATGCGCCCTTCCGTGAAAACTTGACATCTCTGGATATGATAATCCGTTCTTTTTCCGGGATCCAGATCCTGTACGCCTTCGAGGTGTCAGAGTATCCGACGAAGATGCCGGGGATACCTCGGGGATGGAACTTCCCGAGTCCAGGAACGTTATTCAAGACGAATACGTGATCGCCGAATTCCCTCAGATGGCTTACATCGGGAATTTTTCCAGACAGTGCTTCAAAAGGAGTTTTTCCATCTAATGACTTCGACGGGCATCGATTGCGTACGTAGTTTGCCGTATTCACGGCCTCGCCCCAAAAACGAGGAGGAAGGCCCGACTCCAGCAAGATACATCTCGCCATCTCGACGATGGTGCGGTTCCTTCTCTCAGCCACACCGTTCTGCTGTGGGCTGTAAGGAACAGTAAGTCTTCTGACAATCCCGCGCTCTTTCAGGAAGCCATCAATGTCGCTGTTCACGAACTCCTTCCCGTTGTCGGACTGGATGCACTTTATTTTCTTGCCAGTTTGATTCTCGATCATAACGACGTATTCTTTGAGTGCCTGAAAGACATCGGATTTACTTTTCAGAAAATAGATCTGTCCCCACCTGGAACAATCGTCTATGAAGTGTAAAATATACTTAGCTCCGCCGATTGAGGGAATCCGCATCGGCCCGCACAGATCCGTGTGTACTAGGTCCAGCACCGCTGTTGTTCTGTCGGACTTTATCGGGAATGGACTTCTGGTTATCTTGGCCTCTAGGCAGGCTTCACATCCGTTGTTCGCGAGGCTTCCAGACTTCACGCCTTCCACGCGACCTCGACGTACGGCTTCCTGGAGATCACGGAAGTTTAGGTGACCAAATCTTCGGTGCCAATCCTCCTCGGTTTGAGTAACGTCGTCGATGCACGCTTCTTCAACGACCGCGGCTTCGTCGGTTGATCCCTCCACGATATATAGGCCGTTTGTTTTCCTTGCAATCAACTTCACGTTGCCCTCGGAATCTAGTACGACAGCCCTTTCTCTGTCGAACGTGACTTCGAAGCCGTGTTGTGTGATCCTGCTCACCGAGAGTAAATTCATGCGCAGGTTGGGCACGAATTGCGTGTTCTTCAGGCAAATTAACCTCTTCTCCCCGCAAACGTCGGTATTTAAAAGAGTCGTCCCTTCTCCTTTGATTAAAGTAGACTCACAGTTTGCGAGATTCAATTCTTCGCTTTTGACGTTCATATCGTCCTTGAAATTCTGCGCTTCGTGACAGAAATGCGATGTTGCCCCGCTGTCTAGACACCACTTGCCTGTTCCAGTCGCTCCTACCAGAAAGGCCTCGGACACCAGCATCGACGTGTCGGTCGAACTTGCTGCTGTCTGTTGATTAGTCTTCTTATCTTTGCAGTCTGCCGCTTTATGCCCAACGGCTTTACATTTGTGACACTTGTACTTGAACGAGCCGTTGCTGCTCGAATTCTCGCTGGGATTCTTCGGTTTCTTCTGTGGTTTTCTGTAGCGTTTTCCGGCGAGCATGGCGTTGGATGTAGAGTCATGCACGACGCTCTTTCTTGCATCCGCTTCTTCCGAGATCTTGACACGAAGTACTTCTAACGACGGTAACGCGTCGCGAGACTCGATTGCGCATCGAAAGTTGTCGAACTCTTTCGATAGACTAATTAACAACAATGTCGAAAGTAAGTCTTGATCGACCTCGACGCCGATCTCGTTAATTTTATCCACGATATCAAAAAAATGGCGGAGATGCTCGTGTACGTCGTTATCGGTATGCATTTTCGACGTGATTAACTGTCTTAAAAGGGCTGCTTTTCGTGCCGGTCCCTTGGACTGATACACAGCTTCGTGTCTCAGCCACGTTTCACGCGACGTCGTGCACCCTTTAATTTGTTTTAACTCACTCGCATTTATCGATAGCACGATGTCTGAGCGTGCCTTCGCGTCTTCCTGTTCCCATGTCCTCGCTGCATTCACGGATTCCGGAACGCCTACTTGAATTTCGGGCTTCACCTTCGTACCGTTCACATATTGCCACATATCATTTTTTACTAGCAGTGCCTCCATGAACATCTTCCAGGTATCGTAATTTTCTTTGTTCAAGGTCTCGAACCTTCTTACTTGAGCCATGTTGGACAGTGTGCGGTTATGTTGTATCGAAGCAAGGATAATGACGTACCGTCTTCGATTTATTCTGGGCCCATAACCTGTTAGGTGAGGATCGACACAGGAAGGTCCTTCACACGTCACTTCAGTATAATTGTACTTTATTAGGACGTAATATACACAGATAGACGACGAACATGAATGTGAACGGGTGCGAGTCGCGACGTACGAGCGAGAGTACGGAAGACGGAAGTCGAGAGTGTCGCCACACTCACGTACGTCAGCGCCCCGAGCGAGAGAGCACGAGACGTTAACGACGGTCCGCGCCCCGCGTTTACCGACGCAGTACCAACAATGTTCTTAATATATCAATAATATTACATTTATGTAATTGTTACAATTAAATATATAATTGTAATATAACATCCTTGCTTCCCTGAGTGGGAAATTACAAGGAATGAGAATATTACATGTTAGAACACCGTAATATAACTTGTTATATTCGGTTACACTGAGTTATGTAATTGTTATAGCTTAGTTATAAAAATGTGTTTGCTGGGACAGATGAGAAATCGACACGCGTGTAAGTGTAGTTACAAACCTGAGAGCGCGAACTCAACATGACATCATGGCAAACTTTGATCGCTTATAAATCAAAAACTACTGCAGTCCCAACATTTTAGAATTTTTACCTAAATTTTTGCTCAAAACTGTTATTAAAATTTCGATCACGATTTGTGAAAAACCTTCAATGTGTTAGAGTATAAAAAAGGTCTCGGGACCTCTTAATATTTCAAGACACACACATGCACATAATAAAATAATTAAAATGCTGGGGCTGCAATAGTTTTTGATTTACAAGCGATCAAAACTTGTCATGATATTGTGAGGTTTAGCCGGATTTAGCGGTTAGGGAGACCGTGGGGGATAGACTTCCCGGACTCTGGCTCGTTAATAATTTCAAACTTTCTGATAAATCAGTCTTTAATGTAACTGTATGTTTTATGCATACAAAGGTAACGCGGTATAACTTCCCGTACAATGCCAATGCGCGGTCTTTTATTACGCACGCGGATGATTCTCTAACTCGCGTGCTCACTACTCAAAAGACAATGACCCGCTTCCTTTTCGGAAGCCCCACCGTGCCTCCTCGTGGTTATGTGATGTGTTTTGACCAATGAGAGCTTAACTTCCTAGAGCGGTAACCCACCAATGCGCGCGCCGCAAACATGACGGGTATGGTAAGGTTATAGTAAGGTTACTTATAGTAAGGTTACTTATAGTAAGGTTATAGTAAGGTTACCTTACAGCTTCGGCCATACCTGACGAAGCTATTCGTCTTGAAAGCTTAATAACACTAAAACAAAAAAAATGTAATTCAAACTTAGAAAAATTTTGAATCTAATCATTCCATGCAGTGGAACTATTTAACAAAACCAAAATTTTCTTTTAAATATAACTTAGTTGACTAATTACAGACATCTTTGGTATTCATATTTGTACTACAATTTAAAACGAAAGTTAGAATTATTACAATGTAGATAGAATACTTATATAACTTTTTGGTATAACGCTTATTGACTATTAATACTTAATGCTACTTAATATTAATATATATATTTTATAAAATAGAAACGATAATGTATATATTTACATATTTACATGGTTAGGTTTTATCGATTATTGGCTTAACCCATGGTTTTATTCGATCCGGTGAAAGTACCGAATTATATGGTCTCGCTGTATGATTGAAACCGGGTATGTCTTGTACCACGAATCTACTTTTGTTAAGTATTTCTGATACAACATAGGGTCCCTTGTAGGCAGGCTTTAGCTTCTTATCCTCGCCCGGTTTAAGGACAGAATCTCCAATAAGAACATAATCTCCCACGTTATATTGAGAGAGGGTTTCCTATGCTTTTTATCGTAATATACTTTGTTGTATTCCTTAAGCTTATTTGTTGATTCAACTGCTAACTCGCAAGCAATATCTCGATTTTCTTGGTAATTCAAGTCTGCTTTAGCAATGTTGTTTAGAAATCGTACTAATTCTGCGTCTGGGTGATGTCTCATTTCTACGCCAAATAATAATTTAGCCGGGGTAGCATTCACCGAAGAATGGAATGTATTGTTCATTACATATTGCACAGAATCGAGATGTGTGTTCCACGATTGATCATCGCTGACAATCTTTTTCAGTGAGGATTTCAGAAATCTATTGACACGTTCGATTAACCCATTTGCCCAGGGGGCCGCTACCGCTACCTGACGGTGAATTACATTATAGTGTCTAAGAAAACCTGCAAACTCTTGCGATGTAAACGCTGTACCTCTATCAGATACCAAGATTATTGGGTTACCAAAATTTTGAAAAATATATGATAAATTTTTAATTACTTCACGAGAACCTGTTGATTTCGTGGCAAACAACCAGGTATATCTGGAGAATGCATCTATAGCTAATAATATGTTTAAATCCGTTATGCGTTTCCTTGATAGGACCGAAATGGTCAACATGAAAGATCTGAAAGGGTTTAGAAGGAGAGTTCGTTATTTGAAGTTCACCTTCACGAGAGTTTGCAACTGTATTTGCTAATAAACAGATTAAACAATTATCCAGGTACTCTTTGATTCTCCTTTTTAGCGCTGGGAACCAATAATTTGCGGTAATTCCTTTGAGAGTTTTCTCCGGACCACAATGGGCCATGTTATTATGATATATACGTATAATATTGCTAATCATGGTTTCTGGTATGACGAATCGGTTTGTCATGCCCTTTTCTGAAAATAAGTCAATCAATTAACTCAAATTTTTCGTTTTCATTTGATTCGAGTTCTATAGCTAGGTTCTTAAGTTTTGTATCTTGTAGCTGTCTGTATTGGAGTTCCTTCTCTAGAGGCAATGCTTCTAAGCAAAGGACTATACGACTTAACGCGTCTACGTGAGACATGCGATTTCCATTTCGATGCAACATTTTAAAACTGTAATTTTGAAGTTTAAGAATCCATCTAGAAATGCGGGGGTTTATATTGGCCTTGTTAATTGCAAAAACAAGCGCATGGCAATCAGTAATAACGGTGAAGTTTAAATCATATAAATATATATGAAATCTTTCGATTGATTTAATTATTGCCAGCATCTCCAATTCAAAACTGTGATAGTTCATTTCGGCCTTATTAGTGCTTTGGCTGTAATAGGCCACAGGTCCCCAAACATTGTTTTATTTCTGAAGAAGAATTCCAGCGACAGCTACAGAACTAGCATCGGTGTGTAATTCAGTTTCGAAATGGGGATTGTAGATTTGCAAAACTGGTGCAGATATTAGTTCTTTTTTAAGAGTATTAAATGCTCTAATACACTCATCGTCAAATTTAAATTTAACAGATTTTCTTAACAAAAGATTGAGAGGCTTAGCGATTGTAACATAATTTTTGATAAATTTTCTAAAAAAATTTGTAAGACCTAAAAATCTTTGTAATTCAATAACTTTAGTTGGTTGAGGAATATTTGCTACAGCCTTAGTGTGACGTGAGCTAAGAGTGATACCGTTAGGAGAAACTATGTGT
The DNA here is from genome assembly GCA_963971435.1 of Lasius platythorax. Taxonomy (NCBI): domain Eukaryota; kingdom Metazoa; phylum Arthropoda; class Insecta; order Hymenoptera; family Formicidae; genus Lasius; species Lasius platythorax. The sequence continues at coordinate 20,315,678 of OZ020541.1, read as the reverse complement.
CCTAAATATTCGATGGATGTTTTCAGAAATTGGCATTTGTTAAAATTTAACTGAAAATTATACTTTTTCAGTTGACACATTACTTGTCTTAAAGTTTCAAGATTCTCTTTAACGGATGATGAAGGGATGAGTATATCATCAATGTATACAATGATTTTATTTTCTTTAATTAAAGATTTTAAGATCATAACGAGGCGCCGTTGAAATTCGGCAGGGGCTTCGCAAAATCCGAATGGTAATCTTAAGTATTCGTACTGCCCTTCTGGAGTAGCAAACGCGAAGAATATGGTATATTCAGGATCGATCTTGATTTGGTGAAATCCGTCTCTAAGATCAAGCAATGTGTAAACTGTCTTCCCACTTAATTGCGCTAGGCAGTCTTCTATTATGGGAAATGGATATTTTTGTTTAACTACCTTATTATTAAGGGGACGCAAATCTATACATAATCTCATTGTCCCATTCTTTTTCTTAACTGGTATAATTCTAGCGCAATAGGGCGAATTACTTTCCTTGATGATTCCTCTGGACAACAGGTCGTCAATTATTTCCCTTATTTGCAATTTTTCTTTGAATGCAAATCGTCTAGGAGAAAATGCGTAAATTGACTCGTCTTTAAGGTTAATTTTTACAAGATAATCATCCTCGACTTGAGATATTTCGGCGTTTTGAATCTCTTTAATAACAGCGAGCAGTTGCTGTTTAACAGAATTATTAAAATCAATACTAATGTCATTGATAAGATCATCTATCTTATTATTTGCAGGATCAATAATGTCTGCTGAGGCAACTTCTGAGAATAATTGTACCCTGTCATTTAAATTTTTTTTAAATGGATTGAAAGTAACCGAGATTTTATTTTTTACGAGGAAATCTCGACCAAGTATTAAATGCGAAGGAAACGAATTGTAACGTGCCTCTTTTCGTGCACGGCTCGTATACGCTCAGACGGGATCAGGGTGCGAAAAGAAAGGCGACGAGACAACCAGACGTGTACTTGTATAATAGATGTTTTTATTCAGTTAAATAGAATGCATGTACAGTGAGTGAAAGGAGATGCGTATTTACAGATGTTCGAATTGATGGGTGTGAGATGCGCGTGTATCCAGCTTCGGTGTGTGTGTGTGTGTGTATAGAGGCGTCGGCGGTGTGCATGTGCAACGGTATGTAGTGTGGGTGTAAACGTATGTACAGTGTGTGTATGTATAAATGTGAATAAAATGCGTATATCTGAATTCGGTGTGTCGGCGTCCGACGGTATATTCGGTGCGTGATGTATATTCGGTGCGTGGTACAGAATGTATATTCGGTGCGCAATGTATATTCGGTGCGCGATGTATATTCGGTGCGTGATATGATTTAAAGGTCCCGTCGTGTGTTGTTGTCGTATCAGCTGTCCGGGCGCGCGGGGCGCGGGAACGCGCGGGGCGCGAGAGCGCGTCAGGCGCGAGAGCGCGTGAGAGCGCGGGGCGCGAGAGAGCGCGAGGCGCGAACGTATCGTTCGGTGCGTTGTAAGTGGCGGCGGTGTGTTCGATGCGTGTTTCGGGTGGTAGGATGCACTAGGAATGCAACGTCGGGACGAGATCGCTCGTCGGCGGCAGAGATCGCTCTACCCGCTGAGTTTTTCGATCGTTGCAGGTTCGTGTCGGATCTTTTAGCGAAAGTGTCGAGATCTCTCGACAGAGACTGAGTTCGCTCAACCCCTTGTACTTCCGGCTTAGGATTGTCAGGAAGCTCTTAGCAAGATGTGCCGCGATCACACGGCGGAGACTGAGTTCGCTCAACCTCTGTTATCTTGTCGAGAGCGTGTTCAGGATCGGAGATCTGGTACTGTACGAGTACTTGATCGAGATCTGGAACGGAGTGATCTTCTCGGTCTCGGCTCGCCCTTTTTATACCTGGAAATTACCCGTTCGGGTAATTTCGGCGAGACTCGTTAGGCCCGATTTATTTTCGACTAATCGAGTAATTATCGGCGCGCGCTATCTTGGCGGCGTTCGGGCGGTGCGGCAGGGAGCGTCGCTCGGCGGCTTCCGTCAGGCTCCGGAGCGGTTCGGAAGCGCCGAGGCAACGGCCCTGGCTTTCGAAGACGACGGCCGTATAACGGCACGATTCGGTCGCGTTTTGCAAGAATAAAAAAGGGCGCATAGCGCCGCTGCATTTGCCTGGCTGGTGTTCGCCGGGCGGCAGCCTTCCGGCGGATCGACGGCCAGGTAAAAACGATCTCTCAGGGGGGGATCGTTACAGAATTATTTTCCAAAACGAGAAAAGTAACGTTTATCGTTAATTTAGGTAGTAAATCTAATTTTATAGTAGTAAAAAGTGAACTTTAACTTGAATAGGAATACCATTAAGAGTGTTATAATTAGAATCAATATTTTGAATTGAATTATTAGAATTAAAAAAACGAGGAAAAATTTTAGGGGAAACAAATGATACCGGACTTCCTGTGTCCAGGAGAGCTAACAAATCGCAAGACTGACCTTGAATTTCCACTACTTTTAAGGATGTATCCTCCGTTACAATTTTTCTATCAGAGAATGAGTCGACATACGCAATAGTGTCCGTAGGATTCTCTGCTGATTCACTGATAGCGGCAACTGGTGCTGATGAAGACTGCTTACTGGATTGAGCTGGATCGGCGATACGATTTTTCCTCCTTAGCTTGAAGCACTCATCTTTTGTATGGTTTTTTCCATGGCAATAAGTGCAATTAGTGTCCTTCTTATTGCGAAGATCTAGGTTGTCCGAAGAACCAGTATTTTCCTTTGGTTTATTCTTCCTGGGTAGAGGAGGAGAAGATTTCTTGGCCGTATTTTCTGAGTAGTTGCTCGAGGCTGTGATGTGCTGCATCTCTCTTAAAAATTCATCGAGAGAGTTCACTTTTAATGAGGCAGCAATTCCTCTGATTGCCAGACTTGATATTCCATTGGAAATAAGTTGTATGGCATCTTCATCCGTTAATCGCAAGGGTTGCATCAGAACAATCTTGTCCATCGCATAATCTGCAAAGGATTCCTTGTAAAAAATCCATTTACGAGCTTCAATTTTTTGTAACAAGACACTATGATTGATTCTTCTTTTGAAGCGACTGATCACAGCTGCTTTAAAATCAGACCAAGATCTATTGATGGTACCTGTGCTGTGATCAAACCAGCGGCGAGCTGTTTTATTTAGTCTTGCGATGGCTGCTGACAACATGATTCCATGTGGTAAGTTATGAATTGCTGCGACACTTTCCAGCTTCTCTAGCCATAGCTCTACATCATCTTCTTCGGTTTCGCTAAACTGGGGTATTTGTGAACTTATGAATTTTGTCGCATTACTTGAAAATGTGGTAAAGTTCTCTGGTACCTGTGCTGGTGCTGTGAGAGAAAGATTCTGCTCATGCGATAAGGTGTTTCCTCTACTAGACTGGCTTTGGCTAGTGGTATTATTGATATTCAATGCTGATAGCATTTGTCTCAACATCTCTTGTTGTTGTTGAGCTTGTTGTTGTTGAGCTTGTTGTTGTTGGAACTTCATTTGCTGCTGCATTTGCTGGTTTTGTTGTTGTATCTGAGCAGACATCATCTCGTAGAGTTGCGATATTTTATCTGTTGAAGATCTTGTTGATTCTTGAATAGTTGACCGATTTAATGAAGTTTCACTAACCACACTCAATAGGTAAGCTGCTGAGGCAGGAGAATTTTGTGTTCCCTCAGCTTCCTGAGACTGTGGTGGGAGAGCATCCGCATTTTGCCGGTCCATACGTGGAATTTTTTTCGAACAAAGGCTAAGTATCATGTCGGTGCATACTTTACGGTCATCCGGTGCGTGAGGGATGCCGAATTGCTTAAGTTCCTTTTGAAGTTCGTCCAGGGACAGATCACTTAACTGTTTCCGGGTAATCATCTTCGGGCGTTGTAAAACGTAGATGACGATATATATATATAATGTTTCTTTGTGTCGAGCACAATATGGCGGGCCGGCTGAAGCAATACCGCAACCGGTTACTTTTTACGAGATTCTTCTTTTTTTCTTTTTCCTTTTCGTATAATTTAATGGAGACAATAACGCGATAACGCGTATGTAACCGTCGTGTAAAATTTGGACGGGTTAACAGAATAACGCAGCACTCGCAGATTTATAGATAACGTCGTGCGTAGTAAGACAAAGAACCGTATTGTATTCCGGCTCGTAGAACACTCGCGAAGCGAACAGGCACTGCCCTACTTCGTGGTGATTAAATTAAACCAGAATCGGAAAACGAAAAATGGGTAAAACCACGAGACATCCCACTTCTGAGCTGTGAGGTTCAGCCGGATTTAGCGGTTAGGGAGACCGTGGGGGATAGATTTCCCGGACTCTGGCTCGTTAATAATTTCAAACACTTTCTGATAAATCAGTCTTTAATGTAACTGTATGTTTTATGCATACAAACGAGGTAACGCGGTATAACTTCCCGTACAATGCCAATGCGCGGTCTTTTATTACGCACGCGGGTGATTTTCTAACTCGCGTGCTCACTACTCAAAAGACAATGACCCACTTCCTTTTCGGAAGCCCCACCGTGCCCCCTCGTGGTCATGTCATGTGTTTTGACCAATGAGAGCTTAACTTCCTAGAGCGGTAACCCGCCAATGCGCGCGCCGCAAACATGACGGGTATGGTAAGGTTATGGTAAGGTTACTCCTTACAATATCATGTAGAATTCGCGCGCTCAGACTTGTAACTACACTTACACGTGACGTATAAATACATATAAATACGTATAAATACCTCTATACATTTAAATACCTCTTTCAATCTGTCTCTCTCAATCTTTCTCTTTTTTTCTTTTATATCTTCTTTATTTTGAATCTTTTTCCTTCCTCTTTTTTTTTTTCTCTCTTTCTCTATTTTTCTCATTCTCTTCTTTTTCTATTCTTTTTTTTAAACAAGTTTTCACCTTGTTTAACTAAATAAAAAGCACAAAAACGTTAATATTTCAATATTCTCTTATCAATAAAAGAATATTTTCATTATTCTCTTATTGTTTTATTCTTTTTCTCTCTTTCTTTCATCTTTCTTTCTTGTATCACTCAATTTCATTCTATCTCTCCCATCCTCTCACTCAATTATTTTTATACATATGTACACACACACACACACACACACACACACGCACACGCACACGCACGCACGCATACGTACACGCACGCGCGCACACACACAATAACCTAACACAATAACCTAAGTGTGTGTGTGTGTGTGTGTGTGTGTGTATACCTATATACATAAAAATACATATTTTTTTTTATTCTTTCTCCCTGTTTCTCTATGTCTCCTCTCTCTTTCTATCTCTTTCAATCTTTCTTTCTCAATCTTTCTCCTTCACTCTTTCTTTCAATACTTTTCTTTTATTTTTTTTCTTCCTTATCTCTCTCTCTTCTCTTTTGGCTCCCTCTTTTTATAACAATTTTTCGACTTCTTTAACTCTAAATAAAAAGCAAAACATTATCAATATTTATTTACAATATACAATATTTTCTTATTATTTCATTCTTTCTCTCTTTTTTTCTTATTATTCTCTCTCTCTTCTTTATTTCATTCCCTCACTCACTCTCTCTTTCTACAAACATACATTTTGTATATTATATAATTATTTATATACAAATATATATATGTACATATATGTAGGATTAACGATGTAATTTAGACGTGAGAAGAGAATATACTTAACGAGAGGATTCAAAGTATAAAAATTCTTTTATTTTTTTTCTTCCTTATCTCTCTCTCTTCTCTTTTGCCTCCCTCTTTTTATAACAATTTTTCGACTTCTTTAACTCTAAATAAAAAGCAAAACATTATCAATATTTATTAACAATATATAATATTTTCTTATTATTTCATTCTTTCTCTCTTTTTTTCTTATTATTCTCTCTCTCTTCTTTATTTCATTCCCTCACTCACTCTCTCTTTCTACAAACATATACATTTTGTATATTATATAATTATTTATATACAAATATATATATGTTCATATATGTAGGATTAACGATGTAATTTAGACGTGAGAAGAGAATATACTTAACGAGAGGATTCAAAGTATAAAAATGCAGACTTTATTCAACTCGATATATAAATTTAGACTATTCGCGTATTCTAATCAACCAGTATGTTAGTACGTTCTTTCGTGTTCGCGGAATTCGGCGCTCTCTCTCTCGAAATCTCGAGAGAGACTATATATAGCCGGGGTATGTCCCGCGTGGCCCAATCAGAAATCGACACATAGAGTGTTCGAAATTACACGTTAAGCTGTCTCACGGCAAAACAAGGGCACGCAAACAAATACGTGCTCGGGACAAAAGACCCGCGAGACAATAAACCTCAGCCGCGACCAGCTCGTCAACACGCTCGAAATAATATAATGTACAATGAAATTCTCGAATCCTACACTCGGTCATCCTGCGCCAATATCTGTCCTCAGATATTCTAGGCTTCGTCGTCGGTTGTTGTTTCGTCTTCTTCGTTTATCCAACGCTTCATGTATTCAGCTGCGGTGGATGTCTCGTAGGGCCCTTCATGTGCACCCACCTTCTCAACGATGTAGCGGTCATTCCGCAATATCTTTTTAACTCGATACGGGCCGAAATACTTATGCGCGAATTTCAGCCCAGGATTAGCCTGCGTCCTTTTGATCGCAACCAGGTCGCCTATTTTGTAAAATGTAGCCGGCTTCCTTCGCTTGTTAAATCCTCGGCGATTCTCCTGCTGTATTTGCTGGATAGCGTCCTTGGCTTGACTTCTCATCTCATCGCGATTCTCCTCAAACATGGAAATTAACTCTTTCTCCACCAATTCTCGGATGGAGACGTCGTCTTTCATTCTGATATCCGTCCCGAACAGTAACCTGAAGGGCGTCGTCCCAATGCTCCTATGTTGCGTGGCATTTAAATATTTTTGCGCTATATTCAAATGTCGATGCCACTCTTCTGGCCGGGGGGCGGACAATTTTGTCAATAGCGGGATTAACGTCCGGTTGACCCGCTCGACCTGCCCGTTCGCTCTGGGCATTCCTGTAGTGGTAAGGACATGTTGCATTCCCTCCGCCTTGCAATATTCCTGAAAATCGTTGGAGGTGAATGCGGACCCGCGGTCCGAAATAAGCCTCCTCGGATTTCCAAAAATACTCGACTGTCTTGTCAAGCACGCCAACACCTCCGCTGTGTTCGCCGTCTTAACAGCGTAAAGCCATACGAACTTCGAAAACGCGTCTATCACTGCCAGTATATACCGATACTGTTTACGCGTCGAAGGGAGCGGTCCCAGATGATCTATATGGAACGTATCCAAGGGAGCCTCTCCCTTCTCGATGGGATGCAACAGTCCCTCCCTTTTACCATACTTCCTTTCGGCTAAAATACACGACACGCAATTCCGAACGACTTTCTCGACTTTCGCTTTCAAGTCCGGTATCCAATAATCTTTCGCGACTATACGCTCCGTTTTACTCGCCGACATATGACCTTTATCGTGCACGTATCGGATAACCTGCGTGTGCATCGGTCGGGGAATCACCATCCGCTCCTCATCGCTAGTTAATTTAAATAAAATTCCCGCTCGCAATACAAAACTATCAGTTTTTTTCGCCTCAACCAGCTCAACAATTTCCCTCAAACGAACGTCTTCGCTTTGAGCTTTCCGAATTCGCGTTATTATATTGTCTTTGCTTTCATTCAACATACACACAGGCAACGGATTTCGGCTTAGCGCATCCACGTGCGCCATCGCTTTCCCGGGGCGGTGCTCGATCGTATAATTAAATTCTTCTAACTGCAGAGCCCACCTCGCCACGCGCACGCATAAATCTTTCTTACTCATAGTAAGGCTGAACGCTTTACAATCTGTCAATATTTTAAAAGGAATGCCTATTAAATACACGCGAAATTTTTTTAAGGCTTTAATAACTGCGAGCACCTCGAGCTCATAGCTACTGTATTTTTCTTCCGCCACAGTCGTACGACCGCTAGCGTAATATACGGAACGTAACGAATTATCATTATCATACTGAAGCAAAATAGCGCTGTAACCGTATTTCGACGCATCGGTGTGAAGCTCGGTGGTCGCATTTATTTGATATATCTTAAGGACAGGATTATTTACAAGAGCGGTCTTTAGTCCGTTAAACGCGTTCCTCTCTTCCTTCTCGAATCGAAAAACAACATTTTTTCTTAATAAGTTCGTCAAGGGTCGCGCGATCGACGAATAATCACAAATAAATTTACGGAAATAACCGGATAGCCCTAAAAAACTTTGAACCTGCTTCACGTTTTTTGGTTCAGGAAATCTTGTGACCGCGTCCGTTTTTGTCGCCGACGGCCGAATGCTACCCGATTCTATCTCATGCCCCAAGAATTCTACTTTAGATTTTAAAAATTGATATTTCTTCCAATTCACTGTTAATCCCGATTCACTCGCCTTTTTAAATATTTGTCTCAGTTTCTCTAGGCCCTCTCCGCAATCTTTCGACGGCACGATCAAGTCGTCCATGTACGTCAGTACCGTCCCGTCGCCAATAAAGTCTCGGAAAACCGCGTTCATGAATCTCTGGAAAACGGCCGGCGAATTACATAAACCGAACGGCATTTTCAGAAACTCGTACTGTCCGTCAGGCGTAATAAATGCCGTATATTTTCTACTGTCCTCGTCCACCTCAACGTGAAAAAACCCGTTTTCAAGGTCTAATGTCGTGAAAATTCTCGCGCTCTGCAATCGATCCAGCTGATCGTCGATCAGCGGGAGGGGGTAACGGTCCTTTATTATTTTTACATTCAAACGTCGGTAGTCTACGCACAATCGATACGTGTCGTTCTTTTTTTTCACGAGCACCACGGGGCTCGCATACTCCGATAACGACGGCCGCACCACTCCCTCACGCATCCAATCGCCTATCTGAGTCTTTATTATTTGCTTCTCTTGCTCGGAACATCTCCGCGCTCGCTGATATACAGGCTCATCGTCCTTAAGAACTAATCGTATTTTTACATTTACATCGCGTATTTTATTTGGCGTATAATTCCGTATCATGTTTTCCAACGCGTCTTTATTTTTATCGTCAAGGTGTGCAGTATCAAATTTATTCGCCTCATGCTCATAGTCGATCTGAAACACTTCCGGCAATTTTAATATACCCGAATCGGAACTCGGCTTCAAAGTTAACGTCTCATTTTTTATTAAAATCTCTACGGTTCTCAGAAAATCGGCTCCAATAATCAGATCATATCGCATGAGCCTGTCGGAAATTACCTGTATCTTCATAAGATACACGCTATCGTCTATACGAACGTCGGCCATGAATTCGCCTAATGTCTCATTACCGTCCGATCCTATACCGCGGAAATAGATTTTATTTTCCTTCAACGGAACGTTCAATCGACTATGGCAATCCGCACGCATTAAGCACATATCACTCCCGGTATCCACCATCGCTCGGATATCGCAACCCCCGATACGCACGGTTTTATAATATTTTTTGTCGCAGAGTTCGCTCACCGCACAACTGTCTTTCGCGCTCGCTTTTACGGTGCACTTTGCCGCTACGTGCCCGCGCTCGCCGCACCGAAAACACTTCACACCACTTCCTTTTGTCGGACAGTTCGCACTAATGTGATTTTGCCCGCCACAATTGTAGCACCGTCGTGGTTTCTGCGCCTCGCCGTCGCCTCTCCGCTGCCTCGCTCCTCCCTGAGATCCCGCGCCTCCGTCTGGTCGTCCCGTCGCCGCGGCCGTGCCATCTCTCTGCCCCTTCGGCTGGAGGGTTACCTTCTCAAACGCCCGCAACAAGGATGCCGTCGTCTCAAATCCTTGGATCCGCGCTTGATTTTGCAGATTTAAATCCGTGATTCCGTCGATGACGTAATCAACGAGATCGCTCTCCTCGACTGGCACTTTATTCGCCAGAATCACTTTGTCGTGGAGGTACGCGCCGAAGGCCTCGCCCCTCCTCCAGATTCGTCCTTCGAACTCTTTTCGGCACGCCACTTTATTCGGGCGGTGGTCGAACATGCTCTTCATTTCGGCTAAAAGATCGTCTGCCGACATCTCAATGTGTTCCGGTTTCGAACGAAACCACTCGGCCGCTTTTCCTTTGAGACGTGAGCCTATTAGGATTTTCACCATCTCATCTCGCAACCTATAAGTAGTCGCGAGGAAACGCACCTGCCTCTCTTAGACGCTCCAGGAGTCGCTGGCCCCGTCAAAATGTGCCAACAATTCGGCAATCGCCGTTATGCCGACTCGCGTCGTCGCTCCCATCGCCTCCATCCATCCCTCGTTCTCGCGGCCTCGCCCGGTCTCTCGCTCTCTCCCTCTCGCCCGCAGAAGCTCGGTCTCCCGTCGCGCCAACGCGAGCTCTCGCTCTAGGAGTTCTCTCTCTCTCTCTCCTGAGGATCTCCATCTCCCGCCGCGCCATCTCCGTCCCACTCACGCTCCCGGATGCCGCGGATGCCACGGATGCATCTTGCTCTTCCTCGTGCGACCGATTATTCTGCACCCCGTCTTCCGGCTCGCCGAGCCAATCGCCCGCAGGATCCGCTTCCAACAACCGGCTAATTAGGTCGGTTTTCGCTCCGGTCGTACTCAGTCCCAAGGTCCTCAACCTTTCCTTAAGCACCGTGACCGTTAAACCGGAGGGATTCTTCGTAAGACTCATCGTCGACTCACTCAGTGTCGCACTTGCCTTCCACTTTACTGCACTCAGCACTCTCACGGCAACGTTATCGCACAATATCACTGCAGCTCGCTATTCTCTCTCACGGTTGAATCCCGGACGAGCCCCCAAAATTTGTAGGATTAACAATGTAATTTAGACGTGAGAAGAGAATATACTTAACGAGAGGATTCAAAGTATAAAAATGCAGACTTTATTCAACTCGATATATAAATTCAGACTATTCGCGTATTCTAATCACCCAGTATGTTAGTACGTTCTTTCGTGTTCGCGGAATTCGGCGCTCTCTCTCTCGAAATCTCGAGAGAGACTATATACATATATTGTATTGCGTGTAATATTAATGTTATAAATGTTTTATATTTAAAATTACATGATTTAATTTTCATTGTAACTGTTACATGTACTTTAAGTTTTAAATTTATCAAAGGGCCTAGGGGGATAAGCATGTAAAAGTTGCCCCCGCACGTATCACGTATCACTGTTACATGTACTTTAAATTTAAAATTTAAAATACATGTAACAGTTACAGTGAAGATTAAATCATGATGTGATTTAATTTAAATACATATATTAATCAAGTATATAAGAATAACAAAATTTGTATGCAACAAATCAAAATTCTTAATTAATATACATAAGTAATTAAATATGTATAATAATTGATAATTTATTTGAAGTGTGATTATGTCAACATATTTGTAATTGACATTATTGAGCAAATTATTATTGTTTTAATTTAGAAATTTGAATATAAAAATTTATTATAATCTATTACAGTTAATCAAGTTCAAATTTATATTATATTTATTATTATATTTATTTATTATACGGAGACGATGAAACGGTAAGACATAGAGATACGATGAAATGAGAAATGATGAATTGGTGAAACGGAGAGGAAAAGAGACGGAAAGACGATGAAATAAATAAAGAGCCTAGGGAGATAAGCATGTAAAAGTTGCCCCCGCACATATCAAGTCTAGATTGGCACCATAGATTGGCATCTATGTGAATAAAAAATCCTGCAAATATCAACCTTAAAATTGCATTTTTGTAGGAGTTATGGAAGGGGTAAGCAAAATAAAAAAAGTGGTTTTTATAGAAAACGGCTCAATCGATTTTGATGAAAAAATATATGTTATGAACATCTATTTTAAGAAAAATAAAAAAATTCTGACAAAAAATTTTTGAATTTTTCAAAATTATGTTTCAGAGTTACACCTCCAATTTTTTTTCCCCAAAAAATCTCAAAATGTCTGCTTCAACATATATTTTTCCCAAATTTTTTGTAGAGATACTTTATGGCGAAAAATGATGAAAATCATGCACGCGGCGCGGCACCACGCTTTCACAGCACACTCTCGCTCCAGCCACGTACATCGAATGTACTAGTCTGCTTTTTATGCTGTTTTGCGACAAAATTAGTGAAAATTTAGATTTCATTTTTACTTGTACATTAATTTTATGCGCCTTTTCAAAAAGTTTAGCTTTAGTAAAATTACGATTGCTATGACAATACGTGATACATCAGATGAAATAATAGAAAATCTATTTCGAGAAAAACAGTTAAAAAAGAATGTTAACATTTTATGTATATAAAGTATTTAAATAAGAATCGTCTGCAGTTAGCCTATAAAAATAAGTTTCCAGAATTTACCACGTGGAGGTTGCAGTACGATTTTGAACTCCTTATCGGGGTGCTTTTTTAGTGTGAGTCCTCTCGCCTCTCGCAAAATGGGGTGCTCTTTTAGGGTGAGTCCCCTCGCCTCTCATAAAATCAGTTACTTTTTATGTGAGTAGAGATTATTTTTAAAAAAATAATACCTAATTACTAATAATAAATAATTACTAATGATGAAAATAAAATATATATTAATAAATATATTTTACTAATGATATAAATAATTACTAATGACAAGTACCTAGCATGAGATAAATAATAAACCACTACAGCAATATGGGAGCAACAACCAACAGTCTGTTTTCCATTGGCACATCCAATGGAAAACGGACAAGACTCTTCCATCACCCTCGCCACCTCCTTCTGAAAATGATCCTTCTCCTCGCACCTACCAAAATCTACTGGATTATTGCTTAAGAACCCTCCCTCCATACACGGATCCTCTCCCCGAGGATGCCTTCACCATCGGGCCCGATCCTGTAAATCTGGCCGATCTAAGGAAGGTATTAATTAAATCTACCCCCGACACCATTATCCCATGCTTCCATCCCTGCCGCAGATATCCAGTGGCCGTCCCCATTCAATTCTTTTGGCGGATTTATAAACCTTCCACCATTGAATTCGAAGAAATCCCCGATTCCTGACCTCCTGCTTATGCTTAGCTGATGATTTTTAATTTTATTTTTCTTTTTTCCTTTTATATTTTTATCATTTATTGTAACCCGATTGGAACCTCATTCTAAATATTATAATTCTCCCCACTCTGTTCCGATCGATGACCTCCGTACACATGTAACGCGCACATATATATATATATATATATATATATACACCCTCACTTAATTTTTCTTTAATTAATTATAAAAAAATATATATATTGTAATCAATACACACATGAATATATACATATGTACTAACCGAATATTATGAATTTTCTTACAAATTTCGCTTCACTTACTTTATTTGAATAAATTAGATATTTTCATACTTAATTAAATAATAATTATTATCCCCCGCACTCTTTCCTGAACTCCAAAATCGCACTGGGTCCCATCCCGCGCAAAAGAGATTAAATTCTCTTGCCAAAAAGGGACCATCGAGCGAACGGGGCCTTTTAACAGCGTAAAAGCGACCTGCTCGGTCGTTGACCTGCTTGGGGCCTCCGCACGTTCGCTCGCCTCGAAACCACGTACGGTCCGGCATTGTTCGAGGTAAGTTTTGTTTACGCCCTTCCGTTGACTCTCCCTTACGAGTCTGGACGTAACATAACTGTTACATGTATTTTAAATTTTAAATTTATTAAATTTATTTATTTCAATAATTTAAATCTTGATGTTGCCAGTCATTAATTAACGGGATAAATAATTTTGATGACCAATACTGGCTAAATTAGCATTTAATGTAACACGACGTTTCAACCGTGGGTTTCGGTCCTTTTCAAGTGTACTACAAAAATTACAACAGATTCAAAGATGTTACAATACATATAAAAAAGTTAAATTCGATCTATAGTAATGCGCAACTAAATATGAAAGAGAAGTTAAATAATTATTAAAATTTTTTCTTACGTTTAAAATGATTAGTGCTGTGCGAATGTCACATCTTGTCAAGAGTAAAGGAACTAACAAACTGGAAGGGGGCTAAACAACCTTTAATATATTGTCATAAACCTTATTTAGATTTTCTGTATCTTTTTGTAGGTTAATTGTGTTTTTAGTTTTTTTGATAAAAAACATTTCGGCTATTTCTCTCTTCTTCGTATGTTTCTCATTATGTAATATCATCGGTTTAGCCCAGTCAAAATCATGATTAAAATCTAACTTATGTTTACTGATAACTGAATGATTAGACGCATGCAATTTAATATTATTAAAATGTTCTTTTACTCTAGTATTTAAAAATCTTTTTGTTTGGCCAATGTATGACTTAGTACAATTTTTGCAGTTTATTTTATATACTAAATTAGTTCTAACATCATTCTCCAATCTATCTTTGCCACGTTTAAGTACAGAATCCAATTTTTTGGTATTGTATAGACGACATTAAAACCTAATGTATTAAGCGATCGACTAATGCCTTCACTAACATCTCCGACAAAAGGTAAAGAAATAATAGAATCAATATCATATCGATTTGTCGTACTATTAGTGTCCTCATTATTTACAGAATAGTTGTCGTTATTACGTTCTATTAAAATATTCATTTTTTTTATCGACATAGTGTTTTATAGTATGCTTCGGGAAGCAATTATTTATTAGAATTCTTTCAACAGTTAAGGTATTATCTTTATGGAATTGTTTATCTGATAGTAATATAGCATGGTCAACTAAGTTATAAATGGTGTTAATTTTGTAATTAAAGGGATGGTTCGAATAAAAATTTATATATCTGTCAGAATTAGTTGGTTTTCTATACCAGTTAGTCAATAATTTACCATTATTTCTTATAACCGTGGTATTCAAAAAGTTAATACACGAGTTTGATTCCATCTCGTGAGTGAATTTTAACCGTTCATGATAGTTATTAAATGTCGTCAAAATTTCTTCTATCTTTGATCGCCTAATTACGGCAAAAATGTCGTCAACGTATCTATAAAAAACAGTTACCGAATTTATTTATTTCATCATTTCTCCTTTTCATTTCCTCTCCGTTTCATCGTTTCCCTATGTCTCACCGTTTCATATTTTATTCATCTATTAGTATTTTCGTTTGTGGTTTCCGCAATCGACTGAGGACTTGTTAGAAGAAAAAACAGAAATATATATATATATATATATATATATATATATATATATATATATTGTAACGTTGCTCTTTCGCGAGTTTCGCTCGGATTCGCTCGGTCGGGATCAGGGCTCGTGAAAGGGTTTTCGCAAGACAGCAGACGTGGTGTATGTTTAAAAGAAAATGTTTATTCAATGTAAAATGATAGAGTGCATGTACAAGTATGATGTGTGAGTATTTACAGATGCGCGAATGGACGTGTGTAAGATGCGTATAAATGTGTCGGCGGCGTGCATGTATAACGATATATAGTGCGTGTACGAATGGATATGTATAATGCGGATATGAGTGTGTATGTAGCGCGAGTACAATTTGTGTGTATAATGTGCTGAGAGACGTATGTATAGTGTGTGTATACGAGTATATGTAGCGGACGTATAAACGTGTATATAATTCGTGTATATTCGGTGCGTCAGTATCGGAAGGTATATTCGGTGCGTGATACAGGTGAAAGAATGTATAGTCGGTGCGTGATACAATTTAAAGGTCCCGTCGTGCGTAAGGCGCGAGAGCGCGTGAGACGCGAGAGCGCGTGAGAGCGCGGGGCGCCTGAGAGCGCGGGGCGCGAGAGAGCGCGAGGCGCAAACGTATCGCTCGATGCGGTTTGTGTTTCGGGTGGTAGGATGCAATGAGGATGCAACGTCTGGACGAGATCGCTCGTCGGCGGCAGAGATCTCTCTACCCGCTGAGTCGGGTGATCGTTGCAGGTGTATTTGTCGGATCTTTTTACCGAAAGTGTCGAGATCTCTCGACAGAGACTGAGTTCGCTCAACCCCTGTGCTTTCGGTTTCGGATTGTCAGGAAACTCTTTGCGAGACGTGCCGCGATCACACGGCGGAGACTGAGTTCGCTCAACCTCGTTTATCTCATCGAGAGCGTGTTCGGGATCGGAGACCTGGTACTGTACGAGTACTTGATCGAGATCTGGAACGGAGTGATCTTCTCGGTATCGGCTCGCCTTTTTATACTGGGAAATTACCCGTTCGGGTAATTTCGGCGAGACTCGTTAGGCCCGATTTGTTTTCGCCTAATCGAGTAATTATCGGCGCGCGCTAGCTTGGCAGCGTTCGGGCGGTGCGGCAGGGCGCGTTGCTCGGCGGCTTCCGTCAGGCTTCGGAGCGGTTCGGAAGCGCCGAGACAACGGCCCTGGCTTTCGATTTCGTCGGCCGTATAACGGCGCGATTCGGTCGCGTTTCGCAAGGATAAAAAAGGGCGCATAGCGCCGCTGCATTTGCCCGGCTGGTGTTCGCCGGGCGGCAGCCTTCCGGCGGATCGATGGCCGGGTAAAACGATCGCTCAGGGGGGATCGTTACAACTATAATTGTATTAAATCAAATGTTTATTAATGATTCTCAAAATAATGAAGTATGTACACATACACATTCTTTCATATAATCACTCTCATACTATTATTTACAGTATTCAGATGGATGGACTAATCTTCATCACTATCTTCATTGATAATAGGCGTGATGCCGGCTGTTTTAAATAGTGCACCTAAGTGCTGGGCTGGTCTCGATATTTTTGATAAATATCGTCCGTAGGATAAATAATTAATAATGGCAGCAATATGCGAACAGCAGCCAACTGTTCTTCGTCCATTGGCACATTCACAAAAGTATCTTTTTATCCCTGAATGACCAGTACTATTAGGAGTGTATTCAATAAAGCATCGATATACTTTCCTAGATATGTGACGGGATTGTACTTGAAGCTTGAGTACATTGGACTGGTCTTTGAGGAACTGCAAATTCAAACTACCATCTTCATTTAGAATTTCTCCTAAGTAGGAAATCGTCTGCGAATACTGATAAGTTCCGGTGAATAATATTTTCAAATCAGTTTCTGTTAGTTCCGGAAAGTTAAGCAAGTCACTGGAGGAAATATTTTGAAAAGGCAGTCGTTTTCAAAACCAACCATTCTCTTCAACCATAATAGCCAAATTGTTCTCGATGTCTTTTTGTGCAATCATACGTTCAACAACCTCAGATGATATTTGGTCATCAGAATTTAATCGCTTTCCAAATTGATTCAAAAGAAACGATGCTATTCGATAAAATACACCTACCTTAGGAAGCATTTTATTATCGAACTTCTGATCAAGAAGGCGATTTTTCTGTTTAATCATTCCGTGTACCGCTTCTACTGCCCAACGAATTTTTGTTACAAAACGCGACTCATTGGATTCGCATGTAGTCAATTGATGGCGTGCACCTTTTAATGCTGGCATTAACACCAAAAATCCTTTAGATTCTAAATGGCACTTTACATCGCGAAAACCCCGATCTACAACGAAAATATCACCTGGAAGCATTAAATTGCACAAACCGTTCGGGTCTTCTATTACACGTCGCATAATTCCAGCGTCATTGACATTAGCAAGATACGGCCCCAACATATCAACTACAAACCCATTAGTTGTACAGATTGTGAACGGTTTGCACAATGGCATCTTTTTTGGCCTGAATAAGATTTTCTTTGATATTCATTGTTGGAACTCTTCTGATGATAAGCATATGTTCCATCGCAGATAAGTATTAACTTATCATGAATACCATAGAGTTTTTTCACAATTTCAGTGGTATTATTTTCAATTAGGTCGTTTCGAGACGCTGCCATTAATCCAAACTTAGATGGAAAAATATATGTTTCGAAAGCATTAATAACAGAGGATGAATACTCGGAAACTAGCTGCTCTTTTTCAAGTTGTAATATAGAAGCAATCATTTTATTCGAATTTTCGGATCGAAGTTTTAATAAAAATACAATCAGTGCTTGAGTTACAGTACGACCTGTAGTATCTCGCATTGATGACATTATGCCTTTTAATTCGAGAATATTATCCCAAGTTAAACCTGCGAATACACGAATCTGCTCTTCAGATAAATTATAATTACCAATTTTGTCAAATAATGTTAAATCACATTCATTTGACAAACAATAAAAATTTCTTTTACCTCTTCTGCTTTAATTAATGACGAATTAGAAAAGACTTTTAAGAGATTCAGATCATCATCATATAAACGATTTTTAATCAAGTGATGTTCACAGCATCGATTTCCTTCCGGAATATAAACTCTCCGTTTGATGTATGACTGCTTCTTGTGGGACTATTCTCAATTTGTTTTTTTCAGTACATAAACAGCAATACTTATAAGTAGATACCGTTCTAGGAATTGCAACCTTTATGTATTCAATTGTACATTCTTCAGAATCAGTTGACAATTCAATATAGAAGGTTGGGTCTATCTGACTAGACAGAGATGCGGATACATCAGAGACAGAACTCTGCGATAAGCTGTGAGATAATTCTTCCAGCTCATCTCGATTATTTGAATCATCTGTTCTGCATCGTTTATACGCAGTCACCCGACAATTGCCACAAATAATATCGTTAATACTAAAAGATTGCGATAAACCTCTTGAAAAAAAAGCTGCATCATCTAATGATGCTATTCTTTTCCTAGTGCCTGGTATCTTATGCACCAATCGACCACATATCGCGCACTTCGGATTGTATCTTTCGACATGCGTCGACATATTATACATATAAGTAATTCTAGAAAAATATCAATATATATATATATATATATATATATATACAGAGTGTCCGATAATTATTGACACAGCCGAAGTGTGAAGGTAGATTGGCTCAATCTGAAAAGAAAAGTCCTGTACCATTTTGCTAAATTCGCAATAGTTATTGCGTTATTAATTAAAATATCTGAGCTAATGAGCGCGTGGGAAGCGGTAGGCCGGAATCGGTAGGCATGTAAGATGGCTTATTTGTTTACGTCTCTTAGCAATAAAAGCATCATCTGAGCGAGAGGTGGAGTCACGCAGCGAGCGGCGAGCGACGTCTGATATTTGTTGCTAAGAGATGCAAACAAATAAGTCATCTTACACGCCTACTGATTCCGGCCTACCGTTTCCCACGCGCTCATTAGCTCAGATATTTTAATTAATAACGCAATAACTATTGCGAATTTAGCAAAATGGTACAGGACTTTTCTTTTCAGATTGAGCCAATCTACCTTCACACTTCGGCTGTGTCAATAATTATCGGACACCCTGTATATATATATATATATATATGTGTGTGTGTGTGTGTGTGTGTGTGTGTGTGTGTGTGTAATAATGTCTATATTTTTATACGGATGGGAATAGTCAGGATGATTGTTCTAAATGGAAAGGAGGGCAGGTCATGAGTCCGCGCAGCTATAGAGCTGGAGGCTCGAAAAACGACGGACGGGGGATGTAATTGAATCGTGAGTCTTTGCCGCTATAGCACAGGAGACTCAACGATGTGTTAGTATCGTGAGTTTTCACTGCAATAAGCAGGAAACTCGCCAACGATGTGTGTGTGCGTATCGTGAGTTTTCGCTGCAGTAAGCAGGAAACTCGTCAACGATGTGTGAATCGTGAGTGGAGGAAATTTTAAAGGTTGATGGAGGCCAAGGATGATTGTGAGGTTGGAATTTTGATTTGAAGGGGGAGATAGAGATTTTACAATAGACAATTAAATGATAAGAGTTTAAGTTAAAGATTCAAGAGCTACTCTGAGAGAAGCGAATATGAGAATTACGCAGTTTCGGACAACTTACTACTTATGGAGGGCGTTGACTTGAAGAAGTTGACCTTTAATTTAAAGGTGGGCTCGGTCTCTGCGGTGATGTTCCCTGCAAGCTCTGCGTCGCAGGTGTGTAGTGAGCACTGCCGCTCGGGTGCAACGCTGTTGTCCGTAGAGCACTTCACAATTATTTGCGTGAGCACTGTCGCCACTACACTCACTCGCGGATAGTTACAGAGTGAGTACTCTGAATCTTTTTAAAATGTAAACTGTGGATCTGATTTCGGAATTTGTTGCGCGGTCGGCTGTACTATCGTACGCGATAATACAGTGAAGTGAAGAAGTCTGCGAAAGCGGATGTGACTGTATCTGCTAATACAAATACGAATGCTGCGCTCTGCGAGAACCTCGGTTTATATTTTGTTTTTGGTACACGCCCTCCGCTTAGTCACTGGAAAATTTTGACGAATTAGAATTCTTAATTATTCTTCTCACGAATTTTAGTTACCCCCTCCGTGGGATAAGTTAGAAAGATGTGACGAATCGCAGAGTTTGATATATTTTCTACGAATCGGAGAGCGTCTTCCAAAATCGAGAAATTCTAAGAATTACGGCTTCGGTGGCAGCGTTTGTTTGCCGTAATTTATGTTTAAGGAACCGCGTGATGCACCCGCTAATCAAGAGGGGTTGACTTTTATGAGTGGCCTTCACTTAGACACAGTACAATTGGACACGTTGCAAATGGACACGAAACTTTAAACACGGTTCAATTGGACACGGTGCATTTGGACACAGTAATTTTGGACACATTCGCTTTTGGACACGTAAGAAAATACACGCCGTTCATTTGGACACCGTTTATTTGGACATCGTGCATTTGGACACAGAAAAATGCGCACCGTTCATTTGGACACCCTCAATTGCCCACCGTTCGATTGGACACCGTCAATTGCCCACCGTTCGTTTGGACACAGTTCGATTGGACACCGTCAATTGCCCACCGTTCGTTTGGACACAGTTCGATTGGACACCGTTTAATTTGGAAAGTACACGCACAGACTGCACCCCCCACCCCCGCCCTTCACCCCCCGCCCCCCACCGCCCACCCCCTTACAAACCCATGTGGAATACCTCTGGTGTCCAAACGAACGGTGGGCAATTGACGGTGTCCAATCGAACAGTGTCCAAACGAACGGTGGGCAATTGACGGTGTCCAATCGAACGGTGGGCAATTGACGGTGTTCAAATGAACGGTGCGCATTTTTCTGTGTCCAAATGCACGATGTCCAAATAAACGGTGTTCAAACGAACGGCGTGTATTTTCTTACGTGTCCAAAAGCGAATGTGTCCAAAATTACTGTGTCCAAATGCACCGTGTCCAATTGAACCGTGTGCAAAGTTTCGTGTCCATTTGCAACGTGTCCATTTGCAACGTGTCCAATTGTACGGTGTCCAAGTGCACCGCTCCCGACTTTTATTACCCTCCTGAGACAGCGGTTATGCGTATGTCACGTCTGCTGTCCGAGTGCGCGTGCAGCTTTCGGGCGCGAACCCGATGTTATCGGTGTCCATCTTTGGTTTTGTTATAATTTATTGAAGATTTCTGCCGTGGAAAAGTGTCAGTTTGTCCATAATTTTTGGTTTAAACTGTCAATAGATTGCCATCTAAATATAGACAGAGTGTCACAGAATGTCTCTGGAATCTTATTTTTATGGCTTCTTTCCTTTCTTCTTAATTTTTGATCCAGATTCTGTCTCGTAAATATGTCACGGTGTCTATATTTCCATGAGTTTATTATGTCCGCGTGTGTATTTCCTAATCATTCTAGCGCCTACGCGGCGCATTTTCCATAATAAATGCAAAGAAATTTTGACTTTTACGATTTTTCCAAAGTTGCACGCGCTCTCGGATCGTGGGAAAGAAAAGAATCGTGGAGTCCACAGGACGTAACACTATTAAAAATTAAAATTTTTAACAACAAATCACAACTTTCTACTTTGTGAAAATTGTAGAAATTCATGATAATCTAATAAAAGTTGTAGTAAGTTTAACAAATTTTTACAAGTTTCTACAATTTTTTACAAACATTTTTATGAATAATGCAGTAAGTTGTAGAAATTGTAGATTATCGTAAAAATCAGAACTCTTCACAAACTTTCTACAACATTCCATGAATATTTTGAGCGATGTAGTAAGTTGTAGATTATCGTAAAAATCACAACTATTCACATCATTCTACAACTTTCTACTATATTATTCATACAAATGTTTGTAAAAAATTGTCGAAATTTGTAAAAATTTTTTAAACTGACTACAATTTATTAGAACTTATCATGAATTTCTACAATTTTCACAAATTTGTAGAAAGTTGTGATTTGTTGTAGAAAATTTTAATTTTTAATAGAAATACGTAAATTATTGTACAATTATTTCTACCAGGGTATCGATTTAAATCTGAATAGAAGATACTGCACTATTATTTTTATTTGTAGATAAAAATTGTAAAATACCATATTCAATACCAACATGACAATATTGACCGGGAAATATATCAGTATTAATAACAGAAGATCGTGGTGTATGTAATAATGTCTTTGCACATTTTGGTAAATTAAAAAAAATTGGATGTACTTTTTTCAATCCAGACAATAAATGTGTTAAAGCTACATGCAAAATACGATGCGTGATAGCCCATTTTATTAAAAATGCCTCAAAATCATTGTTCTCTTCTTCCAAATTACTATTATCATCTGAATTACTATTATCTCTTATAAAAGTTCGGTGTGAAAATGTATTGTTCAAAGAATAAGTATCATCAGATTCAGAAATATTCGTTTCCTCGGAAAATGGCAAAGTTGTCTCTTGTACAATTGCAGAAAGAGCATTATTGAAATTGACATCATCATTATTAACATTATTCAAAGCGGAATTATTATTATTATTTTCAATTACGCGCGCATTGGCTCTAGGTTTTCATTAAATAATATAAGTGGAAATAATTCATCACTCTCTTCTCGAATTAATTTACGGCGATATCTCGTTGAAATACGCGACAGATATTTGCGCTTCAGCATGGCTTTAAATATCTATTATAAATAAAAACTATTTAGTAGAAGATACGGATTATACTTGCCTTATTTTCTGGATAGCTCTTGTTTTCCAATAGTCCAATATCCTTCAATATTCTCACAGCTGAATTAATAATTCTCCTTCCTGATATCAATACGTGCGTCTTTCTTCCGAGACTGCGGACTGTGTTAGACGCACGTATTGCTATCAGGAAGGAGAATTATTAATTCAGCTGTGAGAATATTGAAGGATATTGGACTATTGGAAAACAAGAGCTATCCAGAAAATAAGGCAAGTATAATCCGTATCTTCTACTAAATAGTTTTTATTTATAATAGATATTTAAAGCCATGCTGAAGCGCAAATATCTGTCGCGTATTTCAACGAGATATCGCCGTAAATTAATTCGAGAAGAGAGTGATGAATTATTTCCACTTATATTATTTAATGAAAACCTAGAGCCAATGCGCGCGTAATTGAAAATAATAATAATAATTCCGCTTTGAATAATGTTAATGATGATGATGTCAATTTCAATAATGCTCTTTCTGCAATTGTACAAGAGACAACTTTGCCATTTTCCGAGGAAACGAATATTTCTGAATCTGATGATACTTATTCTTTGAACAATACATTTTCACACCGAACTTTTATAAGAGATAATAGTAATTCAGATGATAATAGTAATTTGGAAGAAGAGAACAATGATTTTGAGGCATTTTTAATAAAATGGGCTATCACGCATCGTATTTCGCATGTAGCTTTAACACATTTATTGTCTGGATTGAAAAAAGTACATCCAATTTTTTTTAATTTACCAAAATGTGCAAAGACATTATTACATACACCACGATCTTCTGTTATTAATACTGATATATTTCCCGGTCAATATTGTCATGTTGGTATTGAATATGGTATTTTACAATTTTTATCTACAAATAAAAATAATAGTGCAGTATCTTCTATTCAGATTCAAATCGGTATTGATGGTTTGCCGATATCTCGATCCAACTCGAATCAATTATGGCCCATTTTAGGTCGAATCATGCCTCATGGTAAAGTATTTCTTATCGGTTGTTATTTTGGCAAAACCAAACCAGCGGATGCAAATGAATTTTTGAAACAATTTGTAAAAGATATAAATGATTTGATTAATAAGGGCGTAACTTATAACGAAACAACATTTCCATTGTCAATACACTCTATAATATGTGATGCTCCTGCTAAATCTTTCATTACACTTACTAAAGGACATACTGGTTATTTTAGCTGTTCAAAATGTACAATTGAAGGTGAATTTATCGCTAACAGAATTTGTTTTTCCGATTTTGATTGGCAAAAAAGAGCAGACGCTAATTTTCGTAATCAAACTCAAGAAGAATATCATCTCGGTCGTTCTGTTTTATTAAATATTCTAAATTTTAACATTATATCTCAAATTTTATTAGATTACATGCACATGATATGCATTGGCGTTGTTAAAAAACTAATAAAATTATGGATAAGTGGTCCTCTTAAATCTAGATGTTTATCATCGCAACGAATAAAAAATGTTTCTCAATTTCTTCTCGATATCAGGCATTTAATTCCAAAAGAATTTGCAAGAAGACCGCGAGAAATTCAAGATTTTGCACAATGGAAAGCAACCGAATTAAGGCAATTTTTGTTATATACCGGTCCTATTGTATTACAAAAAGAAGTAAATTTTGATATATATTCAAACTTTCTTACTTTGCATGTTGCTGTTCGCATTTTATGTCAAAATAATAGTACAGTTGAATATATTGAATATGCAAGCAAGTTATTGAAACATTTCGTCGAATGTTTTATTAAAATTTACGGGCCTGAATTTGTATCCCATAATATTCACGGTCTTTTACACTTTACTGACAGCGTAAAACGATTTGGGCAATTAGATACTTTTAGTGCCTTTCCATTTGAAAATTTTATGAAAGAATTAAAATCTCTTTTAAAAAAATCTGAGAAACCATTAGAGCAAATTAGCAATCGGTATGCGGAAATGAGTTTTTGTAAAATCAATTCTGACAATGCAGAAATTATTTCAAAAATAAATGTAAAAAATCCACATGAGAAAGGACCATTGATAACAGGTTGTTTCAATCCACAATTTTCAAAGGTTGAATTTCCTAATTTTATTATTTCAATCAAATCTTCTGATAATTGTTGTCTTATAGAAAAAGATATTGTCTGTTTGGAAAATATTGCAACGTCGAGTGAAGGCAATTATATTGCAGTAGGTCGTAAATTTAAAGTTGTTGAAGAACTTTATAATAATCCATGCAATTCTAGTCATTTGGGTATATTTAAAGTAAGTCAATTATCTAACATTCAAGCCTGGCCTTTGCATAAAATCAATTACAAATTTGTAAAATTGCCATACAAAAATGAAAGATATTTCGCAGTAATACCGCTTATAAGTACTGCACGTTCATTATATTTATATATTGCGCTTTGATTTATTTAATAAAAAATTAAAATAAATTCTTATAAAATTGTGAATTGAGACAATCTTCTTTATACATATATAATAATTTATACAAATTGATATCGTGTTAACAATATTACTCGTAGATGCTCTTTTTTTATAATTTCATAGGAAAATGTCGAATTGAGGATTTATCGTCGTTGAATTCTCCGATGGTATCCAAGTAATACCGACAATTTGGCTACAAAGTAAGGAATTGTGCAAATATCCTTCACATTTTAAAACGGATTTACAAATTCGAAAGGCAGTTGAAAAAGAGGAAATACCGAGTTTTTCCTGGCCTTCCTTTAAAATTGATCGGATTTTTGACGAGTATTGTAAGTATATATTTAAATAAAAAAACTTTTATATATGGCTCTCTCTTAAGTTTTACTTATTTATTAATATATACTTAATATAATATAAATATATTTCCAACATTTTCAGCATCCTTACAGAAAGCTGATGCGAAAGCAGAAAAGGCCTTATACACATCAGATATGGACACTGAAAAGGAAACCAAATATTATAGAAAATATAGAGTGAGAAAAGCTTTATCTTCATCCGAAAGCGAAGAAGAATCATGCACAAATAATGCAACTTTACCGTTTCCTCCATGTTCTCCTGTAAAACGTAAGTATAAATAATTCTATTGTATCTATATATATAATTCATATCTCTTATATATGTATTTAACATTATATTTTATTTAATCAATATAAAAGGTCAACGACTATACAATACAAAGGAAGCAGTACAATGTGAAAGTACATCATCCATTACACGTTCTTGGGATTCTACAAAAACATACAAAGAATCGTCACAAAATTCTTGAGCTCTACACATCATCTCTACAAGGTGAGCAAATTCATAACATATCTTCATGTAATAATATAACTACTGTAAAAAACTAGCGTAGAAAATTCTTCTACAAATTATTTTAATATTGTATAAAATATATTTATATTGATATTGTGTAAAATACCTACAAAAATAATGATATCAAAAAATTGCGCCAACTGCAAATAAAAACTTATAAAAATATTTTAACCAAAAAAGTTGTACAAAATATATAGTTGTTTTAATTTCCTACAAAAATAATGATATTAAAAAATTGCGCCAAATGAATAAAAATTTATACTATAAAATTTATTTCTTTTATTATTTCCAATGTTAAGAAAAATTATATTTAATAAATTGCAAGATAATTAAAATAGTAGGGCATATTATAAATAAAAAATTTATACAAAAAATTGAAAATTAAAAACTTATGCGAAAATTAAAAATTGTATGCAAAATTTTAGAAATATATAGCTCAAAAATAAATATAAAATTATAGCTATTCAGCAAAATATAAATGGTGTATCAATTTTTGCAAATCAAAACGATTTAGACCCGGCATTGAAAGGATTAAAACTAAAGTGACGAACAAAAACTTGGCGTGCCCAGGTCGGGGCATCAGATTTTGTTAATAAACCAATACGAATTCTCGACAATAAATCACGATAAGTGTCATCTCCTTGTTGGCGCATATTGATTATCAATTCATCGTAGTCAAATAATGTAGTCCATAAATTAACAGCATTTAAAGAACCAAGATATTTAGCAACTTTTTCATCTAATAAGAGCACAAAAATAGGATCTTCGTGTACAGGAGGTAATTGAAGCAAGTCTCCGAATAAAAGAATGTGCTTTCGACCAAACCAACCTTCATCGCAATCACTAGTGTCAAATATTTCAGACAATCGAAGATGTATATACATTAAAGTCAAATTAGATATCATTGACACTTCATCAATTACAAAAAGAATAACATCTTTAAGATCTGCTCGTAAAACTTTCAATACATGATCAGATAGTTGTTTATACTTAGGAGTATGACCATGTTCAACGGGTAATTGAAGTAATCTATGCACTGTCAAACCATCTATATTAAATGCTGCTATACCAGTAGGTGCTGCTACAGCAGTATCTTTGTTGAGATTTTGTTTTATCCAGCATTTAATAGTCTTGATTAAGAAACTTTTTCCAGTACCACCTTCTCCGCTAACATATAATCGTAATATTGATTTATCCGACTCTACAGTATTGATAACTTTATCGAATACTCGTTTTTGATCCGTATTTAATTTTGCTATCATTTCAGATACATCAATTTCTCGAATTACTTTATCACCAAGATCTTTAAAATCTTGCATTGCTTCACCAGCTTCAATATTTTGAACACCTATCGGATTTTCAGGATCATCCTGAGACTGCTGTTCTTGTAAGTCGTCATCTAAACATTGCTGAATTAATTGTCTTGCAGTTTCAAATGCTTTTTGCAATTCTTCTAATCTTTCATGATACTGCAATGCTTCTACAAGATGCAGTTTTACCTTGTGAAAAGATTCAGCATAAGTATCGCATTCATTTCTAAGATCCTCTAATTTTCGCCATGGTTTAAACATAAGCAACAATGAAAAGAAATAATTTTCCGGCTGTGTATTAACATTATATCTATAATGATTAATAAGATATCCACATTGTCGCCGTTTAAGATAGTAACCATTATTTATTTCATAATATTCAATATCCTCATTTTGCGGTTTTATCTTCGAGATATCATACCACTGTGCAAATTCATAAAGAGACATATTTTCTAGTTCGTTTGGTCTATAAGGATAATGATTATCTATCAAAGATGGATAAAATATATCAGTAGATTCAGCATCTCGATGTTGATACAGGGTCTTTAGCAACAAGTACGCTAACGCTTAACGAAGTGTCGTGCCATCCATTTACTTCGCGAATATATTCACCTAAATCTTCCCATAACCACTCACTCGGACTTAGTGTTAAAAACCATGTCGCAGGCCCATAATGCTGCGTCATACAATTTAAATCATTTCTCGGCTTACGCCAATATTGTTCTGTATTTCGAAGTGTCGAAAAAATTGTACTCAGATTAGATTCCAACAATTTATTCGACATTGCATCTAAATATTCTGCAGCTGTATAACGAACTCGCGGATTAGTTACATTCATTTTATGAAAAATTCCGCGACTTAATTGACGCATATTTGCATCGTTCAATAAATAAAATAAGTATTGTTGATTTAATCTGTATTGTGGATGTTTAGATGTCAAACGACATTTAATAAATTCATGATCAAAAAGTTTGACTTGTCTAGTCTCATGTTGTCCATTAATACCAAAAAGATATAAATCTGGAAAACACATTAAATCTAAATATTGTTCACGATTATCCAAAGGCAAGTCCTGAATTTTTAACATTTGATATAAGGCTGTCGAAGTTTTATTTGCTTTCTTTTCACATAAGGGATAGATAGTATATTGTTCGTAATAGCCATCATTTTCATCAGTAACTTAATATTGCTTTCTGTTGACCCTCTACTATAACTTCTATATCATTTTTTATCTTTTTTATCGGATCATTTAATAATTCAACCTCTTCATCTAATGTCGCTTCGGCATTATTCTCTGTCTCTTCCATTTGGAATTCTGAATCTTTTAATTTTGCCAAACTTAAATCATTGTGATTATTTGGCAATATAATATGAGAATATAAAGCATTGTTGTGCTTTAACCACGTTAAAGCATCAAATACTTTTTTAACATCAATTATCTCTTCCCAAATAATCTTTGATTTTGTCGGGATACCTCTAACTAAAATATATAATTCGTGATTATTATTTATTGGGTCAGTATCATGACACAATTTATTGAATGTCTCCTGTAACGGAATTGGCATATGAAATGTTCTGCCTTTAACTTTTTGTACCATTTGCTTTTGAGGCAATTTTTTATTAATAACTGTTCCCATTTTGAGAACAGTTTGAAACGCTTTAGCTCTCTGTATAAAAATTTTTTTAAATGTGTTAAGAGATGATATTACTTCGGGCACATTATGTGTGAAGAGATTATTCCAGATGCAATATGCAGGCATTAGGCCTTTACGAAATTTCCCTGCACAATAATTACATATATATTCCGCATTAATTTTTTCTTGTTGTATGTGTGCCATTAAATCTCTCCAAATTCGAATATCTATTTGTGCTTTAAGACTATTTACTTTAGAAACATTTTTTTTATAACATAATTTCTCACAAGATACGCAAATATGCCGTGGTGTGTCTGTTGAACGTTTAGTCAAAGCCTTAAAGAGTGAGTCCCGATTGCGCACAGTACCAATCGGACACAAAGGAATTTCCCGATCGGACACAGTCCCGATCGGACACAGGCTCGATCGGACACAGGCTCGATCGGACACAGGCCCGATCGGACACAGTCCCGATCGGACACAGTTCCGATCGGACACACAGTTGCATTCGGACACAGTCCCGATCGGACACAGTCTCGATCGGACACAGTCCCGATCGGACACAGTCCCGATCGGACACAGTCCCGATCGGACACAGTCCCGATCGGACACAGTCCCGATCGGACACAGTCCCGATCGGACACAGTCCCGATCGGACACAGGCCCGATCGGACACAGGCGCGCGCGCGCGCGCGCACACACACACACACACACACACACACACACACACGGGGGGGTGCAAGGGGGGCCTTCGGACTGTGTCCGAATGCAACTGTATGTGTCCGATCGGAACTGTGTCCGATCGGGACTGTGTCCGATTGGGAATGTGTCCGATCGGGACTGTGTCCGATCGGGATTGTGTCCGATCGGGACTGTGTCCGATCGGGAAATATCGCTGTGTCCGATCTGTAATGTGCGCAATCGGGACAATCCCGCCTTAAACGCTTTATGATATTTAAGAATAATATCATCATCGCTCAAAATTGTATCTATCTGTTGATGTTTGTACATATCTGCTTTTTCTTCTGCAGCAGTTACCATTTCATTCAATGTGTTCAAATCAGCATCAGTTAATGCCTTATCTAGATTTTCCATCTTTCGATAAAAATTTGTAAGTTGATAAATTAAACGCTTAATAATTCTAACTTGTGGAAAATGGGCGATAATAATTGAATTGGAAGAAACATTCCTTTGCAAAGTGTTAAATCAATATGGCAGCTACGCGTATGGCCCAATTTTTCATTTGAAATTTTCATTGTACATTCATGAATACGTTGTATCAATTTTGGTACATTCTTTAAAGTACATGTATTTACGGTTTCGAGGAATTTCTGATAACGGTCAATTAAAAATGGATTGTCAATTTTACATGAAGTATTGCACAACCACGATTTTTTTCCTTGTAATTGTATTAACGGTAATATATTCACAACTTGTCCTTTCGTATTCATTCCCAAAGATTTCGATGAAGTTACATTTTTTATTAATGGTAATATATTCAGAACTTCTTCTTTTGTATTCAAAGGTTCCGATGAAGTAACATGATGATATGTAGAATCAATGAAATAATTTTCAGATGAGGCTGTATGTCTAGATTCGCCACATAACGCATCTAATTTGTCTTCAATTGTAGAACATTTTGCGACAAGGGTCAAGCTCACTTCTGCTTTCTTTTTAATCAAAGCTAACATTTTATATATATTGCGAATATAATTGTTTCTAATACACATGCACCAACGTACGATTTTTTCAGCTTTTAATCGTTTCTCAATATGACCTTTAATACTGAGTTTTTCAATAATTTTTTTTATAAATATTTCTAAAGAATTACAAATTTTTATAGAACTTCTCGACAAGAATTTTTTATATTTTTTAGTAATTTTTTTGGAAATATCACAATTTTTTATTTCAAGTTTAGATTTTGTACTTTGATAATATCGCTTATTATAAAACCATTTGCGATCAGAATCTAATCTTTTTTGTCTATCTCGTTCGCGTTGAAAGTTTGTCGAATAACGCATACGCTTTTGTGCGCGTTTATTTTCTACATCTTGTTGATATCGATATCGCATTCAAGCGCGTTCATTTTCTAAATTCTGTTGATATCAATATCGCATCCGAACGCGTTTATTTTCTAAATTCTGTTGATATCGATATCGCTTTTGAGCACGTTTTTCTTCTAAGTTCTGTTTATATTGATATCGCTGTTGAGCACGTTTTTCTTTTAAGTTCTGTTTATATCGATATCGCTTTTGAGCATGTTTCTCTTCTAATTTCTGTTTATATAACTCGCACTGTTTAACACAATTATTCTCTAAATTTTGTGTATACAGATCTTGTTTAGCCAGATTATTTTCTAAATCTTGCATGTAACGCGCTCGCTTGTTAACGCATTGATTTTCCAAATCACGTTGATCAGATTCCTTTAGAACGTTTTCTGTTGATAATAATTGCAATTGATTATTACTTAATTCTTTCTTAGATTGGCAAATATCGCGAATCTTTTTCAAATGATTCAATCTTTGTTGCTCCGTCTTGCATTGACGTGTAATACGTATACGAATTGCTTCAGCCTCTTTTGCTTTTACTATTGATAATGGAAGCACTTTCTGAGGAGCATATTGTGGATCTTATGGAAAATGCTCAATAATATTAGATTCAAAAATCTTCATTAAATGCGAACGCATTAAACTATGATTATATTTTACTTTCTCGGGTTTAACATTGAATAACAATGAAATTGCAAAGGCTGTTGCGAAAACACCGCAATCGTTACTGTTTTGTTGGTATTGTACAGAAGGAAACTGGACAGGATTTTTTTCAAAGTTATATGTTGGAAATAATCTTCTCAAAAATTGTTCGTGATGTCTATGCAACTTTTTATTATTTAATGAATCATAAATAAATATGTTTTTTGTGTCGTAAAAACTGCATACCCAATGTCCATCGGATGGACCTGACGAACTATGTAATATTTGTATATGTTTTTTACTTTCTGGTACAGGCTGAATTGTATCAAGACATTGTATTCGCCATGTTTCGACAGGTCTATAATCTGAATAAGTTTGTAAAAGATGGTCGAAATGTTCTATATGCATGTCGGTTAACCATTCGCCTCGGTCAATGATATCTTTATCTCTAGGCAATAAAATTATTTGTTTTTTTTTGTATTTACAGACATTCTGTATATATATATATAACTTTTATACGAACGCAATTACTTTATATAAGTAAACACCAGTATTCGAACAGTAGCGAACTTTATATTATAATATGTGCTACTAAACGCTATAATAACGAATGAATTTTTGTTTGAGTGCGTAATTAATTGGGCGCCTAGGGCAAGCCAGAAGTCAGCGCTATTGCAGCCGATATTTTAGTTCAGCACTTATGGCAGCTTTTATACAGCGCCAAAGCAGTCGATTTATGGCACCCGACTAGAAATTGGCCCGATATATCATAAGGACCTGGCCGGGTATTCTTAAGGCATGCCTTACTAAGGCTAACCCGATTAGGTCCTTATTATTACCCAATCGAGTAACCGTAGCACGGCCGAAAGTAAAGTTCGATCAAGTAATCTCATCAGGTCATGATGAGGACTTTATATGCATGCCTCATCAGAAAATAATAATTATAAACGCAAAATTTCATAGGGTTATATAAGCAGGCCCCGATCAGGACATGTAACCTTAGTCTATAAGAAATTTGGTAGAATTATTTAATCAGATCCTGATGAGGATAATTTATTAATGTGCAAAAAATTTCCCGATTGAAAATTAAGGTAGGGTACAAATAAGGTCCATATAACGTTTGCCTGATTTAATTATCCGGGACTTGATATTGTTGCTACATCGGGACCCGAGTAACAATGTAATACTGTTTCCCTATAAGGTCCATATAAGGATATTATAATCAGGTTCTTGTAAACTTATATTAGGTCCTCATAAGGGAAATATAAGGTCATTTATTGAGAACCTGATAATGAATATATTATATAATAAATAAGGACTTTTTAAATAAGACATTATCAAATAATATACATATTTTATTTATATTTATATTATATCTATTTATTATTAATAATATTAATACGATATATTATTATTATCATATAATAATAATAATCATATATGTTTATTATACATATAGTAATTATAATAAACATCTTCCAAACATTTATAAAATAAAACATTTTAAATGTTTACTATAAAATGAAACATTTTAAATGTTTAATATAAAATTAAACATTTTAACAGAGTTAAATAATTTTTTCAAGAATAATGCTTTTTGGCTTTCATCAGTCTGCATCATTCGTAACTTCTAAATAATTTTTTTTATTTAGTCGCAGCGTCCAGATCACCATGTCTATTATGAATACATATATTTTTTTACATATTGTCAAACTTTAGTGCGCTGCATTGTTTAAAGAATTTTGACAGCAGTTAAGGTTATTGGTGTAGCTTAAAGTGTATATTTATTAAGAATTAATTATTTATCTTTGAGATTGTCAAATTTTAATTTAATTATTTTTAATTAAAATAGTGTTAATACTAGTGTGTGTAAATACTGTGTTAATGGATCTATTTGATGCAAAATTGGCAAGAAAACGTGTTGCAACGCGTTTAAGAGTGGAAAAATATCGCATACTTCGAAAAAGAAATCGAAACAGAAATCCTACAGAAAATAACATAAATAATAGTGTAGCAGTGCCATCAAGTTATACGTCACCTGAAGAATTGGAATTGTTTGAAATTGATAATTTTCAAGAACAAAATTTTAACAGTGATATACAGTCACCAACTTATGTACAAAATAATTTTCATTTGGAAAACGAAACAGATATATTATCAGATAATAATAATACTAATAATAGAGAAGACGATGCTTTGGATGTGTCAGAAAATGAACCTGCAAGTATTTCTTCGATTTCATCAGACTCATCAATGGATACATGTGAAGAAAATTCAAGTAATATTATATATAATCTTCGAGAATGGACATTTCAATTTCCGCCACTTCCCCATTCTCGCTTAGATAGTTTATTAAATATATTACGACCCATCCTACCTCAATTGCCCAAGAGTTCAAAAACATTTTTGCAGACTACATGTGAAAATTATAAGATTGAGAAACTTGATGAAAATGATAATGGTCTATTTATATATTTCGGTTTAACTTCACATCTGATGAAGTGTCTTAATCCTGATTTACATTCAAATAACATAGAATTAATTATAAATGTAGATGGTTTGCCACTATTCAAGTCCAGTTCAACGAGTTTTTGGCCAATTTTATGTAAAATTTTTCACCAACCTGATGTTTATAAACCATTTCCAGTTGCAATATATTGTGGAATTCATAAACCAGGAAATGTCGAAAAATACTTTGAAAAGTTTGTTGAGGAAATCAACCTGCTCCAAACTGAGGGATTAAATGTAAATAATCAATTATTTCAAGTTTCTATTAAAGCTTTTATTTGCGATAGACCAGCTCGTTCATTTGTTAAATGTATAAAAAATCATAATGGATTTTGGGCATGTGAGCGTTGCTTAGTACGTGGCGAACGCTATAAAAATCGAACCATTTATCCAGATGACAATTATGAATTAAGAACAGATCGTTCCTTCAGAGAACAAACAAATAGCGAACATAGAGGAATATCTCCTTTAATTAATATTAACCCACCAATCGATTTGATTAACAGTTTTCCACTTGCAATGCATCTCCTATATTTAGGAGTAATGAAGAAACTGTTGGAGTGCTGGCTCGAAGGTACAGAGGACAAACGATATATTAAAAAATTATCATACAGTTCGAAAGCACAATTATCATCTCTGTTAATAAAAATTCAACATTTCATCCCTGAGGAATTCCAAAGAACAACTCGATCCCTTTCTGAATTTAAGAAATTTAAAGCTACCGAATATCATTTTCTCCTTTTATATATTGGACCAATTATTTTTAAAAAAATTTTACCGGAAGATATTTATAAACATTTTATGATTCTTCACACAGCTATTCGAATTTTGTGTGGAAAAGACACAGCGTTAGAATATTGTACACATGCACGAAACTTATTACAAAAATTTGTACATCTCATATCAAACTTGTATGGAAATGAATTTTTAATCGGCAACGTACATAATCTGCTGCACATTGCTGATGATGTATCATTCATGCAATGTCCCCTATCAGACATTACATCATTTCCGTTCGAAAATGCATTAGGAAAAATGAAGAAATTATTGCGTAACGGCAATAAACCATTATCGCAAATATGTCGTCGTTATAATGAAATATCTTGTATTTATGAAGCACAACCAAAGATATCATCTCTTATTGAAATTCTAAAAAAATCAAGCTGTAAACATTCAAGAAAAATAAATATAAAAAAATTACGGTATAAAGATGT
Source organism: Lasius platythorax (assembly GCA_963971435.1). Classification (NCBI taxonomy): domain Eukaryota; kingdom Metazoa; phylum Arthropoda; class Insecta; order Hymenoptera; family Formicidae; genus Lasius; species Lasius platythorax. Next base: position 20,280,157 of record OZ020541.1, on the reverse strand, counting down.
GCTAATAACAACAAAATCACCTAATAATACAGTTTTACTTTCTAATGGTAAAATAATACAAATTAATAATATTTTTCTTCCTGAGAATCGAACTCAATTAAAACACATAGAAATTTATGGTGATATTTTAAAGAAAAAGAAATCTATGTATGATTATCCATGTGATTCAAAATATTTGTCAGCGTGGACTGTAACAAAAAGAAATAGAAGGAGTATCATATGTAAAATAAACGAGATTCAGAAAAAAATGATAAATATAAATCTCAGTGAACTTGAAAAAGAAAAAATATACGTATTAGGATTATTGCATATGTAATGAAACAGACAATTATACATATTAAATTAACGCTTCATATTGGTTGAAGATGCCAATGAGCGCTCGGCACATATTTCGTTTCTTTAGCAACTAAATGTTATCTTCAAAAAGGATAAGCTCGTTCACTGTAACTGTAATATACGCCTGTCACTGTAATATACGTTGCCTGTAATATTGCCTGTCACTGTAATATACGTGAATTGAAAATAATTGAAGAAATTGTGAATAATATTATATTGTGAATATAATATAAAATTATAATTCTTATATTCTCTCATTCCTTGAGGGTAAGTATTGACTAAAATTTAAAAAATTTTTTATATTACCTATCTGTTCAAATAAAAAATTCACGAGTTATTTAAAAATATTTTTTTTATAATTGCAGATGAGTGACGAATATAAATTTAGATTAGTGGAGTTTAAAAGCGATTCAAAAAAAAGATGTTAAAAGTGTTGACATAGTACCAAAGGAGTGGATAACGTGGAACATTAAAAAAAAAGAATTTGTATGTTATTTTATGTCGCCACCTTATAATAAGGAAAAATTAATAAAATTAAGAAATCATGTCAAAAGCTGTCAGCGACCAGATTACTCATGGCCAAAATACGTCATACAATTACGTGGAAAAGCAAGTAAGTTTAAAAAATGTATTACTTTGTTTTTTATTAATTTTTTATCTTTTTTATTTCAGCTTTTTTTATGTAACAATTATTTGGAAAAAAATTATTACTATTTTTTAATGATATTTATAAATAATACTCATAATGTACGTTATTAATAATTTAGGAACGTATTCTGATGCGGAAGAAAAATTTAAAAAATTAAACGCCCAACAATATGCATTCACAACAGACAGTGAGCTAGATGTTTCAACTAGAGCAAAAAATGATTTAGAAGAATTAAGAATGCAGACTGATGAAAGCCAAAAATCGTCAAGAGAAATATTAAACTCATCTGCTATCACGATTTTAAGAGAAAATGTTCATGGTAAAACCTTCCGTAAGTATAATATATTAATTACAATTTTTTGACATATATACACGATGTTTCAAAAGTAGAAGTAATAATATTTATTTTCAGAAAAAAAATATAAAAAATCAAATTTTATTCAAAGGAAACGATCAGTATCTTCTTCTTCAGAGACTTTAGTAGAAACAGCCAGTGATATTTCGGAAAGATCCAGTGAAAAACGATCATCGCCATCTTCTAAAAAATTTAAATATACAAAAAATAATTGCGAGCATGAAGGTAATATAAGATAAATATAAATAAAATGAATATAAATAAATAAATATAAGATAAATATAAGATAAATAAATAAATACAAAATAAATAATAAATAAAAAATAATTAAATAATAAAAATAATAATCAATAAATAACTAATAATAATAATAATAACAACAACAATAATAATAAATAATAACAATAATTAAATAATAAATAATTAATAAATATAAGATAAATATAAATATAAAGTAAATATAATATATTTTTTTCTAAACTTTCAGAATAATAAAAAAAATGGAGAAACAATTACAAGAGTTATCGAACCAAGTAACTGTTCTTAAAAGACCAATTGTAAAACTTACCGTAGATGTGGAAAATATTTTGACACTGTTAAAAACCCAAGTCAGAACTTCAGCAAAAACTTCATTCGAAGATGAAGAAGATGATGAGAACCCAATTCAATTACCATGTGATAGCATGGAGCAATTTGAACAGTTCAATAAAAACTTAAGATCAAATAAAAAATATAAAAAAAAATTGTAAATATATATTACACACACACACACACACACACACACACACACACACGCGCACGCGCACGCGCACGCGCACGCGCACGCGCACGCACGCACGCACACACACACACACACACACACACACACACACACACACACACACACACACACACACACACACACACACACACACACACACACACACACACACACACGCACACACACACACACACACACACACACACACACACACACACACACACACACACAGACACACACACACACACACACACACACACACACACACGTATAAATACATTTGTTAATAACAATTTATTTTTCAGATCTATCTTATAAAACGTTCAATAGACGAACGCCGTGCATTATTCCGTAATATGGGAAGTATTATTCGACAATATATGTGCCAAAATGTGGCACAAAATTACACCACCATAAAACAAATGGCCGGAAAAAAAGTATTCAAAGGAACAGAATTTTATAAATGTTTGGAAGGTGTTTATTTTATAATTACAATTTTTTAAAATATAAAAATTAAAAAATGTTTCATATTTGTAATTAAATATTTTGTTTATTTATATTCTAAGTTGCTGCATCAACTAGATTTAAAAAAGAAGAAAATCCACTAACTGAGAAACAGTTTAAAGAAGCGATTCAGGCAGTTTTAAATAATGTGAAAAATTGGAATGGAAAACGGATGGAACGTCGGGAGCGCGCCCAAAATACTGAAGCAGAGAATTCTGAATAATATACTCTGACAAAGAATAAGACTCTGAATAATTCTAATAATTCTAATTGATAATAAATATATATGATAATAATGATTATTATTAAAAATGACAATTTAAAAACACTATTAGAATATGTTTTTGATATTAAATATGTACGTTATTTAAAATAATGTCCTTTATTATTCAAAAAGTTCTTTATTTTATTTATTTTATATATTATATATAAGTATTTATTTTATATATTATGTATATATATATATGTATATACATATAGAGTCCCTTCGCCAAAAATCTAAATGTGCATATATTTTCACTTTTTTAATAAAGAAATAGGCTGAATGTCTTTTCTTTGTTTCTAATTCAGTCCATTTCTTTATTCAAAAAGTGAAAATTTGTACATTCATAATTTTAACATAAGGGAAATGTATAAGTTCATGGTTAGAGGTAATTTAATGAGGACCTGATAAGGAATATGTAATATTCGTTATCAGGTTATCATTATGATACTTAATCATGACCTTATATATTTTCCTATAAGGACCTAATATTAATTTTATAAGGACCTGATTATGATACCCTATATGGACCTTTAAGAAAAATGGCGTTACATGCTTACTGATAAGGCGATAATATCAGGCCATGACAACGAAATCAGGCAAACGTTATATAGTTCTTATTGGGACCCTACCTTAATTTCTAGTCGGGCAGCTTTTATACAGCGCAGTCGATTTATTTTTATAATTTCCTGGAAAAATAAAAAGGTTATAAATACGCGCGTGAATAAAAATTTATTTATAAAAATTTATAATTTATTTAATTTTAATCAATTCTTTACTTTTATAATTGCTGTTGCAATGTCCTGTGCTGTTGCATAATCAAAGGAGGGACTGTAAAAGTCGCCATTTTTTGCCTAAAAGAGGAACCTATAAAACATATTTGCCACCTTATTTGAAGTTGAAATAAGAAGGAAACAATGTTTATTTAACCAGGAAACTGCGGGAAATATGTTAGAAGTAATAATGAATGTTTTTAAAACGTCTGTCAAAATAGCTGTGTTAAGCGGTTTAATAAAAGATGAAAAGTTTTAAAACAAGCACTATATTTCCATTTAATGAGTTCTACACCACGAAATTGTATAGAAATGCCGTACATACAAGGTGTCCCATTTTAATAGACCACCCCTGATAACTTCGCAAGAAGCGATTGAATAAAAAAATGTTTAATATAAAAGTTGTAGGTTTGAAAAGGTCTATTTACTGACCTTATCAGTTTGACCTTGAGTGTTGTCGATCGAAGGTCAGGACAAGTTTATCTTGAATTTTTTAAATGAAACCACCCTATTTTTTTATATAAATTGATTCCTCGCAATATTCTGCATAAAAAGTTATGCAGAAGAGGGTAGTATGATCAAAAAGTGAATAGTTTACGAGACATTTTATACTTTAATTTGACATAATCTTACATAAATTATAAAATATCTCAGAAAATATTTATTTTTCGATGATCTTATCTCAATACTTTTATGCACAAAATAATGAAAGGAATCAATTGGTGTAAAGAAAACACATAATTGTTTTTAAGAAAAAATATTTAGCTGCTAGTTGCAAATTACACTTTTCCTTAAAAACAACTATGTGTTTTCTTTACACCAATTGATTCCTCAACCACCCAAGATCAAACTGATAATGCCAGTAAATAGATCTCTTTAAATCCTACAACTTTTATATTAAACATTTTTTTTTTCGACCGCTTCCTGCAAAGTTATCAGGAGTAGTCGATTAAAATGGAACACCCTGTATGTACGGCATTCCTATTTCGTGGTGTATAACTCATTAAATGGAAATATATTGCTTGTTTTTAAAACTTTTTATCTTTTATTAAACCGCTTAACACAGCTATTTTGACAGACGTTTTAAAAACATTCATTATCACTTCTAACATATTTAACGCAGTTTCCTGATTAAATAAACATTGTTTCCTTTTTATTTCAACCTCAAATAAGGTGGCAAAACATGTTTTACAGGTTCCCCTTTTAGGCGAAAAATGACTTTTACAGTCCCTCCCTTTGTATGCAACAAATCAACATTCTAAATTAATATAACTAATCAAATATGAGATTTGATATTTAAGATACATACCTTTTTTTCTTTGTCGCTCTTTCTTTCTCCTCCTTTCTCTATATTCTTCTTCTCTCTGCCACAACTTTCTCTTTCTCTCTCTCTCTCTCTCTCTCTCTCTCTCTATATATATATATATATATATATATATATATATATATATACAGGGTGTCCCATAATTCGCGCCCCACCCGTAACGTGCAGGTAGAGCGGGTTAAATCGAATAGAAAAGTCATCTACCGTTTTGCTATTTTCGCAATAATTAACGAGAAATTAATTTATAAAGATCGGCGAATCCGCGCGAATAGAAGTGCACGGCGAGAAGAGACCTCCCGCTGTAACCTGATACAAGGCGCGCGGCGAAGCGATGGGAGAAGCGCTCTACAAAGGACAATAGTTATGTCCTTTACTTTTACCTAAGATACGACGAATGTGTGTACATAACTATTGTCCTTTGTAGAGCGCGCCTCCCATCGCTTCACCGCGCGCTTTGTGTCAGTTTACAGCGGAAGGTTCCTTCTCGCCACGCGCTTCTACTCGCGCGGATTAGCCGATCTTTTTAAATTAATTTCTCGTTAATTATTGCGAAAATAGTAAAACGGAAGATGACTTTTCTACTTGATTTAACCCGCTCTACTTGCACGTTACGGGTGGGACGCGAATTATGGAACACCCTGTATATGATGTAACGATCCCCCCCTGAGCGATCGTTTTACCCGGCCGTCGATCCGCCGGAAGGCTGCCGCCCGGCGAACACCAGCCGGGCAAATGCAGCGGCGCTATGCGCCCTTTTTTTATCCTTGCGAAACGCGACCGAATCGCGCCGTTATACGGCCGACGAAATCGAAAGCCAGGGCCGTTGTCTCGGCGCTTCCGAACCGCTCCGAAGCCTGACGGAAGCCGCCGAGCAACGCGCCCTGCCGCACCGCCCGAACGCCGCCAAGCTAGCGCGCGCCGATAATTACTCGATTAGGCGAAAACAAATCGGGCCTAACGAGTCTCGCCGAAATTACCCGAACGGGTAATTTCCCAGTATAAAAAGGCGAGCCGATACCGAGAAGATCACTCCGTTCCAGATCTCGATCAAGTACTCGTACAGTACCAGGTCTCCGATCCCGAACACGCTCTCGATGAGATAAACGAGGTTGAGCGAACTCAGTCTCCGCCGTGTGATCGCGGCACGTCTCGCAAAGAGTTTCCTGACAATCCGAAACCGAAAGCACAGGGGTTGAGCGAACTCAGTCTCTGTCGAGAGATCTCGACACTTTCGGTAAAAAGATCCGACAAATACACCTGCAACGATCATCCGACTCAGCGGGTAGAGAGATCTCTGCCGCCGACGAGCGATCTCGTCCAGACGTTGCATCCTCATTGCATCCTACCACCCGAAACACAAACCGCATCGAGCGATACGTTCGCGCCTCGCGCTCTCTCGCGCCCCGCGCTCTCAGGCGCCCCGCGCTCTCACGCGCTCTCGCGTCTCACGCGCTCTCGCGCCTTACGCGCTCTCGCGCCCCGCGCGCCCGGACAGCTGACACGACAACAACACACGACGGGACCTTTAAATTGTATCACGCACCGACTATACATTCTTTCACCTGTATCACGCACCGAATATACCTTCCGATACTGACGCACCGAATATACACGAATTATATACACGTTTATACGTCCGCTACATATACTCGTATACACACACTATACATACGTCTCTCAGCACATTATACACACAAATTGTACTCGCGCTACACACTCATATCCGCATTATACATATCCATTCGTACACGCACTATATATCGTTATACATGCACGCCGCCGACACATTTATACGCATCTTACACACGTCCATTCGCGCATCTGTAAATACTCACACATCATACTTGTACATGCACTCTGTCATTTTACATTGAATAAACATTTTCTTTTAAACATACACCACGTCTGCTGTCTTGCGAAAACCCTTTCATGAGCCCTGATCCCGACCGAGCGAATCCGAGCGAAACTCGCGAAAGAGCAACGTTACATTGGCGCCCGAACAGGGACCTGACTCGACCGCACCGAGCAAGACACAGACGAACCCATAGAAGTGCATGCACAAGATGAAGGCGTGGATATACGACCTGCCTAAAAGCGACCTCGCGGAATTCGCCGACCGCCAAGGATTAGACACGACCGGCACCCTCGACGACCTCCGCAAGCAAGTTCGAGCGTACCTCGACGCACACCCGGAAGTGACCGCGGACATCGAGCCGACCGCCCGAGCCGGCCCGAGTACCGATGCATTTGCGGACGCTCGTGATACCCCGCGCACACCCATCACGCTTATCGTGCCGACACCGCAACCACGACCACCAACCGGCCCGGGTTTAGATGACGCGAAGTCGATTAACCAGATGCGTAAATGGGGGTGCCAGTTCGACGGGCGTGACCCCCTCTCCTTTCTCGAACGAGTGGACGAGTTGAAGGCCGCGTACGGGTTCCCCGACGGGCAGATACTCAAGGGGCTACCGGAGCTAATGAAGAGCGATGCACTGCTGTGGCACCGCAATAACCGCGACGACTGGCACAGCTGGGGGGACTTCGAACGAGCGTTCCGCGCACAATACTTGCCCCGCCGGTACCAGGCCGCGTTACGACGGGAAGCCGCCGACCGACGCCAGAAACCAGGCGAGAAATTCGCCAAATACGCGACCGACCTGCTAACATTAATGCGCCGCGCCGGAGGGTTCACCCGCGGCGAGCAACTGGATCGACTCTACGATAACATGAACCCGGAGTATAAGCTGTACGTGCGGTACGACGAGGCGGCCAGCCTCGCGGAATTACAAGCGCGGGCCTCGGAATACGAGGAGATCGAACAGCAGCGACGTGACACCCGCAAGGCCGACCGAACCGACGCCGCCCGGCCCGCCGTGGCCGCCGCCTACAACCGAACGGAATGCTGCTGGCGATGTAAACAGCGGGGGCACACGCGGTTAGACTGCAAACGACCGCAAAAAAAAAATTCTGCTCCCAGTGCGGACGCGACGGGGTCCTAACAAAGGACTGTCACCCGCCGCCGGGAAACGCACCGCGGGCCGGGGACACGGCGGCCGAAAGCAGTACCCCGAGCCCCGCATAAGTTACACGCCGCGACCACACTTAGACATCCAGGTGCACCACCGCCGCTACTCCGCACTCCTCGACACCGGCTCAGAAATATCCTTCGTCAACGACCAGACCGCCGAACAGCTACGGCAAGAGGGGTATGCCATCCAAGGCCACGAGGGACAAATCCAGCTGGCAAACGGCGCTACCGCCGAAACGCCCGGGATAGTCACCCTTCCGGTCCGGATCAACCGCCAGCTATACCGACACGAATTTGCGATCCTGCCATCATTAGAAAGCCAGGTGCTCATCGGCGCCGATCTCTGGGGGCGCACCGGAATCCACATACCCCCGCCACCGTGGCAACCGAAGAATCGAGCCGCTCCGAGGTGCGAAGTGACGGGCGGACTAACGACGTGCACCCAGCGGGAGCAGCGGCAGCTGACAGGATTTTTGCGAACCGAGTTGGCCAAATTCGAGGCCGTGCGTGGACCGACCACGTTGGCCCAGCATCACATTCACCTCCGGGATGCTGCGCCCATTAAACAGCGCTACCGACCACGAAACCCGGCCATGCAGGCGATCATCGATCGAGAAGTCGAGGACATGGAGGCGGCAGGCGTCATCGAGCCATCACACAGCGCCTGGAGCTCGCCCGTAGTCATCGTCAAGAAAAAGGATGGCAAACACCGCTTCTGCATAGACTTCCGCCGGGTAAACGACGTGACCGTCAAGGACGCCTATCCCTTGCCCCAGGTGACGGCGACGCTCGACAAACTGCGGGGAGCACGCTACTTGACGACACTCGACCTGAAAAACGGATATTGGCAGGTACCATTAGAACCTAACAGCCGACCGATCACCGCCTTTACCATTCCCGGGAGAGGATTATTTCAGTTTACCGTGATGCCATTCGGGTTGCATTCCGCGCCAGCCACCTTCCAACGGCTCCTAGACAGCGTCCTGGGACCGGCTCTCGAACCGCACGTCTTCGTGTATCTAGACGACATCATCATCATCAGCCGGACGTTCGAGGAACATATCAAACTGCTCGCCGAGGTATTCCGCCGGCTACGGGAAGCGCGACTCCGCCTCAATCCAGAGAAGTGTCGGTTCTGCGTAGGGCAGTTAAAATATCTCGGTCACGTCATCGACCGCAACGGAATCCGCACCGATCCGGAAAAAGTCAGCGCCGTCGCGAACTGGCCGGAACCGACATCGGTAAAGCAAGTACGTCAATTTTTAGGTATGGCGTCATGGTACCGGCGGTTCATAGCCGACTTCTCAAAAATCGCCGCTCCCCTTACGAAGCTCACCAAGAAGAACGCGCGGTGGTCGTGGGGGGAAACCGAAAACGAAGCGTTTCGCGTGCTAAAACGGACGCTTATTTCCGCACCCGTGCTCGCCTGTCCAGACTTTTCGCGACCCTTCGTACTACAGACCGACGCGAGCACCGACGGACTCGGGGCGGTCCTTACTCAGAATTACGACGAGGGCGAACGCGTAATCGCATACGCAAGCCGTACCTTAAACGGAGCCGAGAAGAACTATAGCGCGACAGAATTAGAATGCCTCGCGGTCGTGTGGGGCATCCGACGGATGAAGGGCTACCTCGAAGGATATCACTTCACCGTGATTACCGACCACCAATCGCTCAAGTGGCTACAAAGACTGGAAGCTCCCACGGGGCGTCTCGCCCGGTGGCTGTTTGAGCTCCAGCAATATGATTACGAGGTGAAGTACCGACGAGGAGCCCTTAACCGCGTGGCCGACGCGCTATCCCGCCAACCGGAAATTTGCGCCGCGAAACCGCTCCAATGCCGATGGTATCGACGGTTGTACGACGCGGTAAACCGGGAACCCGCCGCTTACCCCGACTACCGTATCGAGGAAGGGCGACTACGCCGCCACATATTACACAGCCTTGACTTCAAGGAACACCCGGCGGAACAACAATGGAAGACGTGCGTTCCCAGGAATCAACGCCTCGAGACCATCCAACGCCACCACGACGCGCCGACCGCCGGACACCTCGGCATCGCCAAAACGATAGCACGAGTCGCCGAAAGATACTACTGGCCCGGAATGTTCCGCGAGATCGCCAACTACGTACGAGCCTGCGACAACTGTCAAGCACACAAGGTCGACCAAACCGCGCCGGCCGGAGTGATGCACGCGACCAACGTGCAGCGCCCATGGAAACACGTCACGATCGACCTCGTGGGGCCTCTGCCACGCTCTCGCCAGGGGCACACGTGGCTATACGTCCTCCAAGATCGTTTTACCAAGTGGGTAGAGTTAGTACCCCTGCGACAGGCGACCGCCAAAAACACCGCCAAGGCCATAACCGACAGAGTTATATTACGTCACGGACGCCCGGACGTGGTGCTATCCGACAACGGCACACAATTTACCTCCGCCGCATTCACGCAGAGATTGGCCAAATTCGGCATCCGACACCGCACGACTCCGGCGTACACACCGCAATGCAATCCGGTCGAAAGAGCAAACCGCACCATCAAAACGATGATCGGCCAGTACGTCAAGGGCGACCATAAGAACTGGGACGAACATCTATCCGCATTACAGTTCGCCTATAATACGGCCGTGAACGACGCCACCGGATACACGCCCGCGTACTTAAATCACGGACGCGAGCTCGCCACGCCGCACGCCGACGAAAAGGCCGCCACCGCCGCCGAGCCTAGCGAAATACGCCGACGAGTGGAAGAGGCGTGCGAACTAACGCGCATCCACCTCGCCCGGGCTTTTCAAAGGCAGGAAAAGCACTATAATTTACGCCGACGACCATGGCGTCCGCAAATCGGCGAATGGTTGTGGAAGCGCGACCACCCGCTATCGAAAAAAGTCGACGACTTTAACGCTAAACTCGCGCCGAAATTTACCGGCCCTCTCGAAGTTCGTCGGGTAATATCGCCCGTGATCGTGGATTTACGGACCAAAACCGGAAAGTGGTTTAAACATACCCACGTGCAACATTTAAAACCGGCACGGGAAAACAAAAATAACAACAACCAAGATGAGGACGAGGACGAATTTTCCCCTCCGAACCCGGAAACGACAACCGAGAGCGACGAGGATTAGAACAAGCAATCGACAGATCACTCGCAGAAATCATGTCAGAGCAGATCGACATAATTGACGCTATTAACGAGCTGTTGGGCGACCCGGGATACTGGGATGAAGCGCTGCCGCCGCATCCCCGGCCCGAAAAACCGCCGTCGGCACCGGCAGTACCATCGCAGCCCCGCCCGCCGAAAGTCGGCACCCTGATCCAGAGGTCCGACCACGTCAACCGAAGGAAGCAGGCCATGCTGATGGCCGTACCGCCACCGCCACCGAAACGACCAAAAGGACGAACGACAGAGAGCAGCTCGACGAGCAACGCCGTCCCCGAAACGCCGGCCCTGCTGATGCCTGCCGGCCCGCTACCGCCGCCGCCGATTCCGGTCCAGGTGGAACCTGGCGTCATCATCGACGTTCCACATTTCGCGGTCCACGTCTCGCGCCGTTACAAGCCGCGTACGGCACAAGGGCGTTGGATCCTCCGCTTCTCTAGAACCGGCCAGCTCACCTACCGCCGCCGCCTAGAATAAGGCCGAGTTTGTGGCTCAAATTCAGCCACGCTAAACCGGGGGGGTGATGTAACGATCCCCCCTGAGCGATCGTTTTACCCGGCCGTCGATCCGCCGGAAGGCTGCCGCCCGGCGAACACCAGCCGGGCAAATGCAGCGGCGCTATGCGCCCTTTTTTATCCTTGCGAAACGCGACCGAATCGCGCCGTTATACGGCCGACGAAATCGAAAGCCAGGGCCGTTGTCTCGGCGCTTCCGAACCGCTCCGAAGCCTGACGGAAGCCGCCGAGCAACGCGCCCTGCCGCACCGCCCGAACGCCGCCAAGCTAGCGCGCGCCGATAATTACTCGATTAGGCGAAAACAAATCGGGCCTAACGAGTCTCGCCGAAATTACCCGAACGGGTAATTTCCCAGTATAAAAAGGCGAGCCGATACCGAGAAGATCACTCCGTTCCAGATCTCGATCAAGTACTCGTACAGTACTAGGTCTCCGATCCCGAACACGCTCTCGATGAGATAAACGAGGTTGAGCGAACTCAGTCTCCGCCGTGTGATCGCGGCACGTCTCGCAAAGAGTTTCCTGACAATCCGAAACCGAAAGCACAGGGGTTGAGCGAACTCAGTCTCTGTCGAGAGATCTCGACACTTTCGGTAAAAAGATCCGACAAATACACCTGCAACGATCACCCGACTCAGCGGGTAGAGAGATCTCTGCCGCCGACGAGCGATCTTGTCCAGACGTTGCATCCTCATTGCATCCTACCACCCGAAACACGAATTAAATACGCAGCCGAAACACAAACCGCATCGAGCGATACGTTCGCGCCTCGCGCTCTCTCGCGCCCCGCGCTCTCAGGCGCCCCGCGCTCTCACGCGCTCTCGCGCCTTACGCGCTCTCGCGCCCCGCGCGCTCCCGCGCCCCGCGCGCCCGGACAGCTGACACGACAACAACACACGACGGGACCTTTAAATTGTATCACGCACCGACTATACATTCTTTCACCTGTATCACGCACCGAATATACCTTCCGATACTGACGCACCGAATATACACGAATTATATACACGTTTATACGTCCGCTACATATACTCGTATACACACACTATACATACGTCTCTCAGCACATTATACACACAAATTGTACTCGCGCTACATACACACTCATATCCGCATTATACATATCCATTCGTACACGCACTATATATCGTTATACATGCACGCCGCCGACACATTTATACGCATCTTACACACGTCCATTCGCGCATCTGTAAATACTCACACATCATACTTGTACATGCACTCTATCATTTTACATTGAATAAACATTTTCTTTTAAACATACACCACGTCTGCTGTCTTGCGAAAACCCTTTCACGAGCCCTGATCCCGACCGAGCGAATCCGAGCAAAACTCGCGAAAGAGCAACGTTACATAGTTTATCTTTTTATAATTATTTTATTTTATTCTATTTTATTCTTTTTTAGTACCACCTATTTATTTAATCGATTCCGAAAAATTACCTGTAGGATTCCATTCCAAGGTTCTAAACACAAATATGGTACCACAAAACTATAATAATTTTGAAAAAAAAATTACTTGTTATAGAATACTGTCTCAAAATTAAAAAAAAAAAAAAAATATGGCAATGGTACAAAAAGCATATGATTTAAAAAAATAAAAAACAATTTTTTATTTTTTTAAACTTTAGCCTACCTATTTTATTGGTTCGAAAAAATTACTTGTAGATTACTATCCCAAAATTTTACAAAAAATATATGGCGATCGTACAAAAAGCACATCATACTTTTAAAAAATAAAAAAGAATACTTTATTTTTTAACAGTACCGCCTACCCATTTTATTGCTTCCAAAAAATTACTTGTTGTAGAAATCTATTCCAAAATTCTACAAAAAAATATATGGCGATCGTATCAAAAGCATATCATATTAAAAAAAATAAAAAAGAATACTTTATTTTTCAAAAGTACCGCCTACCCATTTCATTGCTTCCAAAAAATAATTTCTGATATTGAAACTATTCCAAGATATTATGTGACGTGACGCCTTTTTGCGCCGTCACAAGGGTTACTGCCCGATCGGGGGGGGGAACGATTCCGGGGTTGCTCCTCGTGACTAAGAGGGAGCGACCTCGAATTTGATAATAATTACCGCAGTTACCGCTACTATAATAAAAGCGAGTCGTAGGACTGCCTGAGTGGTCGACAACTTTCTTTTTGTACCGCAAGATACCGAGGACGCGGAGCATAACGGCGACAGAAGAGGACCGGAGGAAACCGCGGACCAGACTCTCCGAGGATACTCAGGTCAGGTATCGAACCCCGCCGATTTCGTATTTCTCCTTGCATCCGGATGTGTATACTGCATATCTTTTTAGAAAACAGCAGCATCGGGAAAGAGCGACCGGAGTTCCACCCCCGCATACTGCCGGATGAGTGGAGGACCCCGCAATTACCGCTACTATTATCGGGAAGGATTGAAGTACGGCCTGGCCAGCCTGCCACATCCGACCCCTGAAATACCACAACGGGCGCTACACGACAACCCGAGAATCAGCATGTCAACACGTGCGGGAGAAGATCCCTTGAGTTACCGCTAGCGAGCTAGGAGAGGGGTGGAGAATCGATGGGCGGATCGAAGCCACCCCACAGCAGCGAACATCGACAGGATGCGTGGAAGATCGGCGCGGGAATCGAGGGACCTGAGAACTCTCTCGGAGAGAGTCACTGTTCGGTGAGCCGCTATCACGGAAGGAACGCCGGGATCGAGTTCGCCAGGACAACTACCGAAAGCGAAGATTACTGTAAGCCGCCACTCAGGTAGCCGTTAAGTGTTGTGATCTGGTTGAGTCGATACCGTGTCGTGATTCTGAGAATCTACCGTTACCGTAAGTAACTTACCGTAGTTTACCGAGATCGTTTTGGGAGCAACAGCTCCGAAAATAGTTACCGCGAGATCGGCTCAAGCCAGATTACCGCGAGTGTATCCCTCTCGGAGAGGCCGTCGCCGACAGTCGTAGTTAAGTGTAAGATCGTTCCGTGTATCGAGATAATTATCGTATCGTAATAATAGAACGAACTTGTTGCACCGTTCTCATGCCGAAAATTTACCGTGTGTCTGATTCAAGAATATCGCGTCGTGAGATACCGGAATTTGCGTGGTGTCGCTCTCCGCGAGTTACCGTTACCGTAAGCTCAACGAGAACTCCGCGAGAGTCAAGAGAGAGTCCCGCTCTCCGCGAGTTACCGTTACCGTAAGCTCAAAGAGAATTCCGCGAGAGTCGAGAGAGAATCACGAAATTATCGCGCGATCGGCCGATAGCTCTTGTATGAAGACTATTCGTTATATTGTAAGCTATCAATTAGCGTATCGAAAACTATTACCGTAATACCGAAAGAGACCGTAAAGTCAGTGTCAGAGTAAAGACTTATCGTGTCTCGAATATTTCCGAATTTATATCGCCTCCCGTTATCGTCGACTCCTATTGTTCCGCGCGCGCGCCGCATTTTTTTCGATCACGTGATCGCCGCGTGGCGCGAAGGAATTCTACCGTCTTTGTATCGCGACCTTCCCGGTGATCGAATATCGCCTTTACGATTAGGCTCGGTTCACAGGGCATTACCGAACATTAAGTTGGTGAATATCGTTATTATCTAGCGTATATTTTCACAGGATACCGTCGTGTAAGTAAATTGAAACTATCGTTTGTAACGCGCCCGGGAGAAAAGAACCCGACGCGACAGTATATTAATATTGTAATTTATCTACCACATCCATTTATGTAAAATATTATTTCTCGATTGTGTTTGTCCATGTTATACACCATTGTTAAATATATCTCTGTTAACTAACTAATTTTGTGTATTTTCTTGGTATGAGATCTCCTCTCCAGAATCAGATCAATTAACTGAACCACGCCCCTCTGCCATATACTGAGCAGGGCGTAGCCGGAAATAACATTTGTTTTCCCGTATTACCGATACCGCGGCGCGAACAATCGCGCCTGGCGCCCAATACCGTATTACGATCTCTTTTCAGTCTTACCGAGCTACCGTTGCGTACCGTCACTGATACCGATCAACGTAAAAATATCCTAAATCGAGTCGTCAAGACTCAGATACCGCTTGCCGCTTTCCACCCTCGGGATCGGCGTCCCGAGGCGGGTTAAGACGTTGCAACTACAAAAATTTTTTCGTAATTGTACCCGAAAGATATCGGGACTAAAAAAAAGCTAGAACATTTATTTTTTTTAAAAATGTTTCTGTCATCAGAAATCTTTCCCGAATTTTCCACAAATGTGTCTCTATGATATCTATAACATATAAAAATTTCATCAAAATAGGTTAAGCCGATCAAAAGATATGAATTATTTTCGAAATTTTTATTTTTATTTTTTACACCAAAACGGTTCAATATTAAGGGCTAATATTTGGCTAAATTGTAAGTGACACTGATAGCAATTAAAGCAAAAAAATGAGCATCATCCGTGTGGGGGCAGATTGGCTCTCCTTATCCGGCTACGGCCTTTAAAGTTTAAAAAGTTTTTGATGAATTTAATTTATTTGAACTAAATTTTATTTTAAATTTTTGTATAACTTAGAAGAAATTGTATAACTTACAAGTAATTAAATTCAAACAAAAATAATATGCTATATCAGTTAATAATTAATAGAAGAAAAAATTAAAATACATACAATTTTTTCAGGATCCATACTTCGCAATATCCCAGATTCTGATCAAGGCAAAATACAGCGAAGGGTCATGGAGTGGTTTAGACATTCCAAGGCGAGATATGAAAATGAGAAGAAGCGGACCCTTAGATGCAAAGGCAACAGTTCACCTAATTCATCGATGGAGAATTAATCTGTAAAAAATAAAGGTGGAAAGGTATTCCTTAATAATTTCAAAAGGTAAAAAATATTAATTATTTTAATTATTACATACTCTGGCAAGCATTACGCATTCGATCTCTAATATTGTGCGATGTATTATTTGCATATTTTATTATTTTTATTTGTAATAATATATGTAAGTTTATTTTCAGCTCTATGGAAGTCAATGATGAAACGCAATATGCAAGTTTCCATAACTTATATATATGCAAATCTGAGAGACTTCCTAAAAAAAATAAATAAAAATTTAACATAAGGAACATATGAGAAAATAAAAGATAGCGAAACTCGTAGTTAGAATGTTTATATTTCATATATGTTTAGATGTGCATATACTCACCATTCATGTTCACTAATATATTTTGAAATTAAATTTTCATGGCCCTTTAATTGCACGGTTTCCAACACTAATTGTCACAAATTCTTATATTTACGGCCTGTTACGATTCCGACTAAAATTTTGTTCACGTGCAATGCCCTAATAAGGCCATTGCACGTGAATAAAATTTTAGCATTGCCTCGATGATACAATAAAAACGTTAACGGTAATAAAGCATTGCCTGCATTCCAACATTCATTATTCATTGGCCGTGTTCCAAAATTCACTACCAGTATTGAAAATCTATAATATACGTAACGTGAACTATAGATTTTCAATACTGGCAGTGAATTTTGGAACACGGCCATTTGTCAGTACTAAAATACTAGTACGCGCGCGCGCGCCGCGCGGTTACATGTAAAATATAGGAACGCAGCTTTAAGGCTCTTGCACAATGCCAGGCAACAGGCAATAGGGACAGGGAATAGAAAATATTCATCAATAGGAAAAGGGAATAAATATTATTCCCTGCTCCTTTGGTGGATATTTTCAATTCCTTGTTCCTATTGCCTGTTGCCTGGCATTGTGCAAGGGCTTTTAGAATACTAAAAATACTAAAAGCACATAGAGAAAAATGGGAGCTTTCCAGCAAGAAAGCACAGATTGACACAATGTAACGCGATCGGCTATCGAATAGAGAATTTTTAAAGTCCCCAAAATTTTTCTATTTGATAACCAATCATATGTGACATTGTGTTTATGTGTGTTTCTTGCTGGAAAGCTCTCCATATAAACACAGTAAGACTTAGACAATAAGCGAATTGTTCAATCACAGTTGAGTATTCTTGGAATAATTCTCGTGAGCCTGTCGTTACGATTGATTAATTCGCGCTTACTGTCTAAATCTTAAAATAAGTCTATTATTAATAGATTTTACATACACTTACTGACAAAAGTTAAGAAACAAAATAATCGTTTGGTAACTACTGTATGTTCTTTATTTTCTGAGATACATAGGTTGGAAGCAAAAGTAGCATAAAGAGATAACATTTCATACATCAACATACTACAAGTTTTTTTTCGATTATACTTGTATAAAGACTACAATTAATATTGAGTCGAAAAAACGAAATAAAACTTTGTGACAAAAATTAGGAAACATAGTTTACTTAAATAACACAGGTATGCATGGTCCTGCGTTCTGGGAAACAAAAGTCGTTTCTTACGAAATTTTGCTCGCAGAATCCGAATCTGGCCGCAGAATTACTCTATCACGTCAGGTTCCCGAGATAAATGGGTTGAAATAGCCCAAAAACAGCGATTTTGGCCATATTCATCCTATTCTTAATAACAAAGCAATTTTTTTTTCTTAAAAAAACTCAATGGCATCTTAAAATACTGGTTTTTATCTTGAAAATGAATTTTGGTTTTCAACAGTACGATTTTTTTTTGCTGAAATATTCTATTTCGAATGTAAAACGTTTATAGTGCATTATAGCATAGCATTTTAGGCTAATAGATCACATTTTCAATTTCTGTAACCCTTTTTGTGGTGTGTGTGTCACAATTATCCTTGTGACACACACACACACACACACACGCACGCGCACGCACACCCGCACGCACACGCACACGCACACGCACACACACACACACACACACACACCTCCCTCTATTTCATATCCATTATTCATCCATCAAAGCTTGATGAAATATCTATAATTACTCCATATGACGTCCAGTAGACATCTATGAATACGTCTAATGGATGTCGAATGGAAGTAACAAATGCGGAACTGTGGATGTCTAGTAGAGGTCTATGAGATATTGCATGGACGTCTAATGGAGGTTTCAAATCTCCATGATGGACGTCTATTGGACATCCATTAGAGGTTTTTGTTCCGTGTGGGTGAATACTGTTCTCCACAATTTTCTGACTTCATATCTCAAAGTGGAAGCATTATTGAAGAACAATGGCAACAAATGGAAATTTTCTCAACGTTCCAAAGGATAGGCCGTGCAGGCGGTTAAGCACATTCGCGTTATGCCGCGAATATTCGCAAAGAATTTAAAAATTATTTTTTATATGAAAATGCTGTTCCTTGGCAATGGAATCGGTGATAGTTGTAAATATTGTTATGAATGTGACATGCATTTATGATGATCTTTTGTTACATAGCAACGCACTTCAATTACCAAGAATAAATCATCTATTTCTTTTTTTTAATCAATTAGTGTTCTGATTTCGTTACAATATGTACATTAGGTATGTTGAATAATATATATTTCATAAGAATGATATAAATGTGTTCTGCTTTATTGTATAAAAATATGTCCCATATTTTACATTGTCTTAATTTCAACTTATTCCTATCAAAATATCAAATAATTAAAACGAAGTCGCCAGTGATGAGTAAAAATATATAAAATTTATTAAAAAACGACCTGACTGGCCAATACAAGAATTTTAACACGACGTTTCGGCCCTTGGGTACGGGCCCTTATCAAGTGTTGCTTTCAAGCTGTCAAAGTGAAAGCCGTGGTATGACTAAAGTCGAAAACAGAGGACATGTATGTAAAAATGTCTCGCGTCCAAGAAACATAAACATTACACAGCATAGAAACGAAATTTGCAAAAAAACAAACAACAAGCAATCAAACTCTGTGTATTAACGTGTCATATATAGCATTTAAATTGTCTGTGTCTTTTTGACGATTAATATTGTTGTTGAATTTTTTAATGAAAAACATCTCAGCAATCTCTCTTATTCTTCTATGTTTTTCACAGTGTAAAATTTTTGGTTCCTTCCAATTAAAATCATGTCCGTATGTGGACCGATGGTTGCTAATTACGCTGTGGTTGCTGGGATGTTTTTTAATGTTCTTGCAATGTTCATTTACTCGTGTAGCAAGTTGTCTTTTAGTTTGACCAGTATAAGTCGCATCGCAATCATTACATTTAATCATATATACGACATCAGTTTTTTGATTAGTATCAATCTTGTCTTTACCTTTCCTAATTAAATTATTAAGTTTTTTTGGAATCGTATATATTGTTTCGAGGCCACATTTGTTAAGTGTGATATTTAAATTTTCACTTAGGTTTTTTATGTAAGGTAAAGGCAAAACAGATGAAGTGTCAAACTTTTCGTAAACGATGTCAGTATTGTGGGTAGAGTCCTTACGAAATTTTAAAGTTTTAATTCTCTTACAGATATGTGACTTTATAAAAGGTTTTGGGAAGCAATTGTTGACCAAGATATCGGTTATTATTTTAATATTATTATCATGATAGCGATCGTCAGAGAGTAAAATAGCACGGTCAACTAAACCTATTATGGTATTGATCTTATATTTCAGTGGATGGCTCGAATAAAAATTCAAATATCTGCCTGAAAAAGTAGGTTTTCGATACCAATTAGTCAGCAAAATTCCCTCAACCTTAATTACAGTAGTGTCTAGAAAACAAATAGAACTATTGGTTTCGATCTCGTGTGTAAATTTTAGGCGCTGGTGGTAACCATTAAAGACATTAAGTATTTCAACAATTTCGGACTTCGTCGCTATTGCAAAAATATCATCAACATATCTGTAATAAACCGGTAGAGTAAAATCTAATAAGTTTAGACAATGAGTTTCTAGGTCATCCATGACCATGTCAGCCAAGATTGGAGATAAGGGGGACCCCATAGAACATCCGAAGATTTGTTCGTAGTAACCGATATCTTGGTCAACAATTGCTTCCCAAAACCTTTTATAAAGTCACATATCTGTAAGAGAATTAAAACTTTAAAATTTCGTAAGGACTCTACCCACAATACTAACATCGTTTACAAAAAGTTTGACACTTCATCTGTTTTGCCTTTACCTTACATAAAAAACCTAAGTGAAAATTTAAATATCACACTTAACAAATGTGGCCTCGAAACAATATATACGATTCCAAAAAAACTTAATAATTTAATTAGGAAAGGTAAAAACAAGATTGATGCTAATCAAAAAACTGATGTCGTATATATGATTAAATGTAATGATTGCGATGCGACTTATACTGGTCAAACTAAAAGACAACTTGCTACACGAGTAAATGAACATTGCAAGGACATTAAAAAACATCCCAGCAACCACAGCGTAATTAGCAACCATCGGTCCACATACGGACATAATTTTAATTGGAAGGAACCAAAAATTTTATACTGTGAAAAACATAGAAGGAAAAGAGAGATTGCTGAGATGTTTTTCATTAAAAAATTCAACAACAATATTAATCATCAAAAAGACAGACAATTTAAATGCTATATATGACACGTTAATACACAGAGTTTGATTGCTTGTTGTTTGTTTTTTTGCAAATTTCGTTCCTATGTCTTTGTAATGTTTATGTTTTTTGGACGCGAGACATTTTTACATACATGTCTTCTGTTTTCGACTTTAGTCATACCACGGCTTTCACTTTGACAGCTTGAAAGCAACACTTGATAAGGGCCCGTACCCAAGGGCCGAAACGTCGTGTTAAAATTCTTGTATTGGCCAGTCAGGTCGTTTTTTAATAAATTTTATATATTTTTATTCCTATTAATTGGGTCTCCCCGGCATATGATGACGTATCTCTGTGGACAGTGAATAGAAAACGAAACATAATGATGACGTAGCCTATACTATGTACAATTGTAATTCCTTTGTCTTTCCTTTTACTATGTACAATTGTAATGCCTCAATAAGTGATGAAACAGGTATTATTGTCGAGTTTAGGGAAATAAATTTATGAGGTTATTGCTTCGAAATTCGATTAGGACACACTTAATGCGTAACATCAAATTTTTAAAATTGTAAAAGAAATTGATTCGTCTCACTACCCAACGCGCCTCGCAGCGCGCGGGTAATCATCTAGTATGATAAGAAAATTAATAGTTGTCTTCTGCATACTCTGGTAGTTTAGATTCGATGTCCATCATCGTCTTCATTATAGTATGAGATATTCTGCGATACGTCCGGATGTCCAACATTTCTCAAACTCAAATTTCTAAAAACTTGCAAAATGCTCCGATCTCATCCATGGGTGGTAAGGACGGTGTTGATTGCTGAATTGCCTCTAATAACGAACTTTCAAACCCAGTGTCCAAGGATCCAGCGCTGCTTAACCGACGTTTCTTTAATCCTTAAATAAATATGCTAGGTTAATATCTATAGTTGCACAACCTGTTTAAAAAAAAAAAAAACTAGTGCCTTTTGCAAGTGCCTGCGCTGACTGTATTGACGAGGCATTTGACGAGGCATCAGAATGCGGTGTCGAGCATCTAGGCTGATGATCGTCATTATCCATTGCAGGCATATTTGATGTGGAAGGTTGCAACAATATATTATTCGTGGAAGTTTTGAAAATAGAAAATATGAAAATTTGTAAAGAACATAATGAAAGAAATCAAAAAAATGCGTTCATTACTTCCGATAACCTATAGTTGGCCTCAAAAAGTCGAGGGAAGCAAAATATTTCCATTTTACAGTCGACGTCTGAGAAGCACCACTCCCTGATGGAATATATTTTTTTTCCTCTGCCAGTTTACGTGCATAGACGTCTCGCAACGTCTTCTAGCGTTTTTTCGCGGTGCCTGGTGGAATGTCTACATAGGAAGATCATCATATGAATATATGAAATGTATAGCAAAACAAGAACTTTAATTAAACGTACTTAAAGCCTTGTCGATAGCAGCCCACGATTTTGCAGTTATTGCAGGTCCTCTTAATTTCAGTTCTATTGAAGGATCCCACAGCTCGCGTTTCCTTGACACTTTGCTGATGAGAAGTTCCTCGGAGCACATTTCGTACTCCTCGTCTTCCAAAACGAAACATTCGTTGCACGTATCACCTTCCATAACCGTCCCACACATTCCACATAGCTGAAATTCAGATCTTATATATATTTCTTAATAATTTTTCAAATCTGAAAGAATTATATAAAATTATATAAATCGTATTTACTTACATACTCTGATCCTGACGCTTCCATTTTGCCTTTCGAACTGATTAGACGCTTGCTGCTAGCATTAAAACCCAATAGAGTTGAATTTGGGCGACGCGTCAGCAATGGCGTAGAAAATATCGCCTCGCTGATTGGTTGCTGCTCGCTGCTTGACGCTTGACGCGTCCTGTCCGTATGTACCTTTAAATGGATGTTGAATTTGCCGAGAACGCTCGGTGGAGATCGTGTACGCCCGACCCCGTTGAATTCGGTATATTGTGGAAGGATACTCTCTCGAAGATGCTGAGAACGCTCGACCCCGTTTTCTCTCTCTTCGAGAAGTTTTTCTGGTTTCAGAATCGTATCGGGCGCCGTGCTCCCCCCCCCGGTTAATTGTGACTAAACTTGAGTCACATCACTGTATGCGGCGGTGGTATGTTAATTTGCCGGTGTTTGAGAAGCGTAAGACCCATCGGCCTTAAGGTCCGGGCTTTAAACTTCCGTGCTACGTGCACGGCGAAGTGCGGTACGTGGATAATGACATTGGGCTCCACCTGAACGCGGCGGCGGGAGTGGTCCAGCGAGCATTAACAGTTGCGGCTGTTCGGCGAGTTTATCGGCCGATGTCACGGCGGTCGCAGGTCGCCCTCGTGGTCGCTTCGGTGGCGGTGGCGGAGTCTCCGTTAAGCCTATTCTACAATGGACGCAAAACGCTAGCCGCAACGCTAGCCGCAACGCGAGCCGCAGCGTGACATATTCGCGGTCGCAATGACCACGCAGGCCAAAACGCAGACTCGCAGAAAGATGGTTAATTTTATCTTTTGGCGTAACGTCGGCGTAGCGTCGTCCTCGACAGCTAATCAGGACGAAGAATGGTTGTGAAGTGCCGTGTTGTTTTGATGCTAGTACTGATGGCTAATGTACATATTTGGTTCTGATGTGTGTCATTGTAGTGTGTTCTATTCCGGGTCTTTTTATTTAAAAAGAATATGGCATTCCAATGGAACGATGATTTGATATGAAAACTAATTCAAATTGTAAGGGATAATGTCCATTTATATGACAAAAATAATAAATTGTTCAAAGATACTAAGGCGAGGTCCTTAACTTG
Source organism: Lasius platythorax (assembly GCA_963971435.1). Lineage (NCBI taxonomy): Eukaryota > Metazoa > Arthropoda > Insecta > Hymenoptera > Formicidae > Lasius > Lasius platythorax. The sequence continues at coordinate 20,256,247 of OZ020541.1, read as the reverse complement.
GGATACATCGCAAAAAATATTTTAATTAGGTGTACAGGTACGTATTTTATTATGTATACGTCTCTTTGGACAAGTTATGTGTAAAGAAAGGTTAATATGTGACATGAAATTTTACTATGTGTCTCATTACCTTAACTTGTTTCTTTTATCTTCTTAAGGCGAGGAAGCGTGCCGAAAATTTAAATCCCTTAGAGATATTTTTAGAAAAGAGCACAGGAAGATTAAAGACTGTGCTGGATGTTCAGGGGATGGAGGAGACAGTACCTCTCAATACAACTCATCTTTTACCATGGAGTTTTACCATGAACTATTGTTCCTAGTGGAACACATTATGGAAAGAAAGTAATTTCAGAAAAGTGTGCTGTATCATAAATTTTCTGTACCTAATCAGTCATTTTGAAGTGTATAAAAACTCACAATTTGAAATGTTATTATCACATAAGTCTGTCTCAAACGTGCGGAAAAATATATCGCTGATTATCTCGAAGAGACCATTATTTACTCAGGATGAAAGTGAGAGGTCAGTTACTTCAGTTCCTGAAAACTCAACAGCTGGGATGAAGTCTCTAACCATTGAGACGATAGACTGCATTTTCACAGCAAGAATTGATATCTTGTCAGGAGAATTCTGAGCTCAACTTAGGGGAAGTGATTTTTTCTTCTGACGTAACAGGTTTATACTATATAGATAAATAATCTTGAATTTATATTCGTGTTGCCAGTGAAAATAAAAAATTAAGGGGGTTTATTTTAAAAAAACGACCCAACTGGCAAAAGATAGTCTTTATTATAATGATGTCATAGACGACGTTTCGACCTTTGGTTTAGGTCCTTTTCAAGTCTTAAATAAAGTAAAAACATATACAAAAATTAATTAAATTCGGAAGATAGCAAACAATAATGGAAGAGTGAGATGACAGAATAAGAAAGGAAAACGAAAACAGCGCTAACCTTAATTAGCACTAACCTTAGATGAAATATTCATATGATAAAAATTAGTGAAAACTCAGCATCGAAATAATAGATGTCAAACAACGTTCCTGTCAAGAGCAATGGTACAACACATACTGAGAAAGAGAGCAATGTTTTAAACGACTTTGATGATGTTATCATAAATAGGGTTTAAATTATCTGTGTCTTTTTGTAAGTTGATCGTGTTGTTATGTTTTTTTATGAAAAACATTTCAGCAATTTCTCTCTTTCTCGTGTGCCTTTCACAATGTAAAATATTCGGAGATGTCCAATTAAAGTCGTGCATATATTCAGTTTTATGTTTACTAATTACATTATGGTTACTCGTATGCACTTTAATATTATTGATATGTTCTTTGATTCGAGTGTTCAAATGTCTTTTAGTTTGTCCTATGTAAGTGGCGTCACATTTGTTACAGTCGATCTTATATACTATATCGGTTTTGTCCGTTTTAGATAACTTGTCTTTACCTTGTTTAATCAATTTGTCAAGTTTTTTCGGTATTGTATAAATTAATTTTAAGCTTGTTTTTTTAATTGTTCTGCTAATATTGTCACTTAAGTTTTTTATGTAAGGTAATAAAATGCATGACGAGATATCGAACGCTCTGCTATTGTTATCAACACTAATAGTCATATTTTTCCGTTCTCCTAAAGTACATACTCATTTTTGGACGTAGCGATCAATAATTTTCGGAGGAAAGCAATTGTTAGATAAGATTTTTTTAACCGTACGTATATTTTCGGAATGAAAACGATCATCAGATAACATA
>OZ020541.1:20190488-20254302 GCA_963971435.1 Lasius platythorax | reverse complement strand
TACGTTGGCGGGTTCATAGCCAAGGAAGCAGTCAACTTATGTTTCAAAGAAGTGATGACAGATCAGACGACAACGGCGTTCACATGGTTTGACCGTGAAGAAAACTTACAGCCTTTGTACAACACACGAATCGTTCAGGCGATTTACGGTATAGTATTTTTTAAGCGCATTTTTAATATCTAAAATTTTTAAAAATCTCTCTCTCTCTGTCTCTACATCATTTTTATAGTTTTCTACTTTTCCTTTGTTTGCTAAAATAGTGCAGTACTTGTACATAAATGAAAAAGTATAGTTTCATTTATTAAAACAATAATTTTTAAAGTAAATTTAATAAATTGTATCACGTCAACATTCTTATTTTTATAATTAAATATAAAATATTCTCTCTTAATAATAATAAAATTTTGTAATACAATTTTATGATAATGTGATAAAATTAAATGATATTTTTCATATTTTTCAGATGCCGTTTCTAATAATAAACATTTTGAAAAACCAACTCGGTCGGAATTCCAGCGTTATATGCGAGAAGCCTTGCGAGCAGCAAAACAACGCCACAGGACATACAAGCGGCAAAAAGAATCGAGGAACAAGGAGCGGAATGCAGCTCAGCAATATTGGTCTGACGAAAATGATTCATTGGAGAACGAACCAGTGGAACAAAATGAAACCGATTAGGTACGTATTAATTTAATTTTCTTTTTTTATAAAATATATTGAGAGTTATTATAAAATTATTAATTATATTATTTTATTATGTTGCAGTGCCTTGAAGATTTGGATTGATCATCGGATTCATTGTTGGATTTATAGTTGGATTCACCGTGAGATTCATCCTTAGATATTCATCGAAACATTTAATTTTTTTGAACAAGATTTGATTTTTCAGCAATAATCAATTTCGATGGCGGTGAAATTAAAACAAAAAATTAATATTATTTCAAAAAATCATTTAATTAATAATAATATTTTTATAAAAATTTGCTTGCAGAGTTATACAAATATTCTCTAATGATGATAATTTATCAAATGATAAATATGATTTATTATAAAGAATAACTGAAGAGAATATAAAAATATATTTTAATATTTAATATAAAAATTAATTTAAAATTGTAGAAAATTGAATTTTTGTTATAATACAGGATAAGGAAAAAGTCACATCGTTTAATATTTCAAAAATTATTGATTTTCGAAAAAAAGATTTAGACAAAAGTTATAGGATATAATTTTTTTCGTTTAACAGTTGTGTTATTTTGATCTTGGCGATTACCCTAAAGGTCAGGTCATAGTCACATCAATTTTTATAAAAAGAATCTTCCATTTTTTGTTACAGAATCTTAAAGCTGTTGTCAAGACGATTTTAAAATGGTATATGACATTGGTCCTGTACAGTAAATTACGTGACTGTGAGCTCGAAGTTAAGATATTGCCGGCATAACGCAATTCACATTGTACTGGCGATATTTTAACTTCGACAGCTCATAGTTATACGTAATTTACTGTACAGCACCAATGTCATATACCATTTTAAAATCGTTTTTACAGCAGCTTTAAGATTCCGTAACAAAAAATGAAGGATTCTATTTATAAAAATTAATATGCGACCTTCATCTGATTTTTAGGGTAATCGTCAAATTCAAAATGATACAACTGTTAAATAAAACACAAATATCCTCTATTTTTTTGAAAAACATGTTTTTCTAAAATCAATAATTTTGAAATATTAAGTCGTTCCGGGACTTTTCTCACCCTGTATATTGCAAACGCAATAAATAAATTATATTTAATACTAAATAATATAAAATATGTAATATCAAATAATATAAATATGAAACGCGTATATATCACAAAATATTATTTGTTCTAATTTATATAATAATTATATATATGTATATGGTAAATATAATAATTATAAGAAATTATAGTTTTATCGTAATTAAAAAATAATGTTAATGTCATTTTAATAATTATACGTTATATATATAAAATTTATAATAAAATTACTATATGTATAATATGTAATATATATTATATATATATCTATATACAGGGTGTTCAAAAAGTCCCGGACCGGTTGAATAACTTGTAAAGTAGGCGTCGCACTGAAAAATGGCCTAGATAAAAGTTGTAGGAAATATCCCTGGCTATCTGATGGTGACCTTGGCTGTAACTTTGGCCTTGACCTTCAAGGTCATTTGAAGGTCAAATAGATTTTTTTAAATGGAACGCCATATTTTTCAATGCATATTCTTGTAGCTTATCTCGAGAGCTTTCCAAAACACTATAATGAGTTATTTTTTCATTAAGTACTTTTCGAGTTATAAGGCTTGAAGTTTACAGTATTTTGACATAAAATACAAAATATCGTGTAATACATTCAGTTTTCGATAATCTTACCTTAATACTTTTATTCACAGAATAATGAGACCAATCAATTGGTGTAAAAAAACACATAGTTGCTTTAAAAAAAAGTATGCAGCAGCATGTTGCAAATTACATACTTTTTCTTAATAGCAACTGTGTTTTTTTTACACCAATTGATTGGTCTCATGATTCTATGCATAAAAGTATTAAGGTAAGATTACCGAAAACTGAATATTTTACAAGATATTTTGTATTTTATGTCAAAATACTGTAAACTTCAAGCCTTATAACTCGAAAAGTACTTAATGAAAAAATAACTCATTATAGTGTTTTGGAAAGCTCTCGAGATAAGCTACAAGAATATGCATTGAAAAATAGAGGGTTCCATTTAAAAAAATCGATTTGACCTTCAAATGACCTTGAAGGTCAAGGCCAAAGTTACAGCCAAGGTCACCATCAGATAGCCAGGGATATTTCCTACAACTTTTATCTAGGCCATTTTTCAGTGCGACGCCTACTTTACAAGTTATTCAACCGGTCCGGGACTTTTTGAACACCCTGTATATATAAGTACCGTCCGTCTGTCTGTCTGTCTGTCTGACCGCGAACTCCTTTCACATTTGTGGACCGATCTTCACGAAACAGGTACCAAAATTTCGCAAATTTTCCGGGGGTGGCTGCTGTGTGGTTTTTTTAGCTTTGCACCCCCACCCACCCACGCAATCACGTATTTATTGATTTATTTCCACATTTATGGATCGATTCTCTCGAAATTGGTATCAAAATTTTGCAAATTTTTCGGAGATCGCTACGTCGTGGTCTTTTTTAGTTTTACATTCCCACCCACGCACCCACCCACGCAATCACACATTTATGGACCGATTTTCTCGAAATTGGTACCAAAATTTTGCAAATTTTTTGGGGATGGCTACTGTGTTTTTTTTTTAAGTTTTACAACCCCACCCACGCACCCACCCACGCAATCACGCATTTATTGCCCTACTTCCACATTTATGGATCGATTTTCTCGAAATTGGTATCAAAATTTTGCAAATTTTTCGAGGATGGAGACGATGGTGGTTTTTTTAAGTTTTACACCCCCACCAACCCACCAACCCACGCACCCACCCACGCAATCACGCATTTATGGACCGATTTACTCGAAATTGGTACCAAAATTTTGAAAATTTTTCGGGGATGGCTACTATGTGTTTGTTTTTTTAAGTTTTACAATCCCATCTACGCACCCACCTACGCACTCACGCATTTATGGACCGATTTTCTCGAAATTGGTAACAAAATTTTGCAAATTTTTCGGGGATGGCTACTATGTGTTTGTTTTTTTAAGTTTTACAATCCCACCCACGCACTCACACATTTATGGACCGATTTTCTCGACATTGGTACCAAAATTTTGCAAATTTTTCGGGGATGGCTACTGTACACACACGCACGCAAACACACATACACTATTTTTCAGAAATCACCTTTTGTTTCTAGCGTTCTTGGGTGAGAGCATTTATTTAATAATCGTTGTCAAATTTAAAAAATCACTTCTTATGGGTAATAACATTTTATATTTCTTGACGTGAGTCATTTCATAAATGACTATAAATAAGTTGCTGGTTTCACATCTTATTGTTAGTCAGAACCAAAAGGTGATTTCTGAAAAATTGTGTGTGTGTGCGTGCGTGTGTGTGCGTATACGTGCGTGTGTGTGCGTATGCGTGCGTGTGTGTGTGTGCGTGTGTGGATGCGTGGGTGAGAGGGTGGGTGGAGGTGTAAAACTTAAAAAACCACATAGTAGCCATCCCCAAAAAATTTGCAAAATTTTGGTACCAATTTCGAGAAAATTGGTCCATAAATGTGTAAGTGCGTGGGTGGGTAGGTGGGAGTGTAAAACTTAAAAAAAACCACAAAGTAGCCATCCACGAAAAAATTTGCAAAATGTTGGTATCAATTTCGAGAAAATCGGTCGATATATGTGTGAGTGCGTGGGTGGGTGCGTAGGTTGAGATGTAAAACTTAAAAAAACCACATAGTAGCCATCCCCCAAAAATTTGCAAAATATTGGTACCAATTTCGAGAAAATCGGTCCATAAATGTGTGAGTGCGTGGGTGGGTAGGTGGGAGTGTAAACCTTAAAAAAAACCACAAAGTAGTCATCCACAAAAAAATTTGCAAAATGTTGGTATCAATTACGAGAAAATTGGTCGATATATGTGTGAGTGCGTGGGTGGGTGCGTGGGTTGAAATGTAAAACTTAAAAAAACCACATAGTAGTCATCCCCGAAAAATTTGCAAAATATTGGTACCAATTTCGAGAAAATTGATCAATAAATGTGTGAGTGCGGTGCGTAAGGGTGTAAAACTAAAAAAAACACATAGTAGCTATCCCCGAAAAATTTGCAAAATTTTGATACCGATTTCGAGAGAATCGGTCCATAAATGTGGAAGTAGTTCGCGGTCATACAGACAGACAGACAGACGGTATTTATATAAATAGACTAGCTTTTCGGCCCGCGCTTCGCGCGGGCCTCAAAGCTTTCTTGTATATATATAGATAAATTAAATATATAGATATATGATACGAAAAATTAAAATAAATATATATATGCAATTAATAGAATTTTTTAGATTATGTCGAACTGAAGTTCATATAATAGAGCATTCTCATAAATATTTTACTTGGCATATAATATTTCTTATATTTTCTATTATTTACTTACAAAATTTTTTTTTTACGGCTGAAATACCCACCGCTGACCCGCTATATTCTAAGCTCTCATGCAATTTTTTAATTCTTTAATTTATAAAACCTCTCTGTATACGACATTTTTCGTAAAAGATTTAGGATTTTCTTTAATGAGATGCCCTTGATTGCTTACTTCATCGATCTTAATTTTAACATTTTCCCTTTTAGTTGCTCTAGAGAATGCTACATAGAGTTGACCATGAGCAAATACAGGATGTGGCAGATAAATCCCAACTTTTCGTAAAGTTTGTCCTTGAGATTTATTAATTGTCATAGCAAATGACACTCGAATAGGAAACTGTCTCCGTTTAAGCTTGAATGGAATTTCCGTATCATTTGGTAAAAAATCGATCCTTGGAATAAAGACAATCTGACCTCGAGAAGGACCAGTTAGAACCTCCGCATAAATAAGATTAGGTTTCAAATCAGTTACAATAAATCTTGTGCCATTGCAGAGTCCTTTCTTAGTATTTAAATTCCTTAATAGGATAATTGTTGCATTAACTTTTATTTTAAGTTGATGAACTGGCATCTCAGAAGGTGTCACAGAGTTTAAAAACTCAGATCGAGAAAACTCGGATAATTCAATTGCTCTTGTGGATCATCACTCACAATAGAGTCGATTGAGAGATATTCCTTTTCTTCTCCTTCCATTAGACGAAGGATTTTGTCATTAATTTTAAATGTATCCTCATTCTTAGGACAAAGGATCGCGCGATCTTGATTTTCTCTTATCTGTTCCTTGGTGATTCTATCACCAAAAATCTCACTAATAATTGATTCTTTTGAAATAAAATCTTGAGGTATTTCAATTGTATCGAGATCTAGTCCATCTGTATTGTACAATTTACCATCTCCAAGTTGCATTAGCCAATTTGCAAATTCCTTTTCATCCCCAGTTCTCATATTTTGCTTTAGTTTTATCTGAGTTACATTCCTCCATATATGGTTATATTTTACAGTTGACTCAATTATGGCTGCTTTCTGTGCATGTGGCACTACGGGAAGATTTTGTCTGAAATCTCCTGCAAATAAAATTACTTTTCCTCCAAATGGTCGAGGATTCTTCATCAAATCCCTGAAGAGTTTATCAACTGCTGTTAAAGCATGTCCAACAGTCATGCTCACCTCATCCCATATGATTAGTTTGGCAGTGATCAGTTCTCGTGCAGCTTTAGAATTTCCTCTGATATTTGATTTAGCTCCATCATCGATTGGGATTGAAAGCTTGAACAGGGAGTGATAGGTTCTTCCTCCTTTTAAAAGTGTGGCTGCAATTCCAGTTGAGGCACATGGGAGAACTATTTCGTTTCTTCCTCGAATAACACTCAAAAATGTGTTAAACAGGTAGGTTTTACCACTTCCTGCAAACCCGTCAATAAAAAATAACCGCTGGGGTTCATTTTCATTTTGAATCGCTCGCATGACTATATCGTACACGTGCTTTTGCTCAGCATTTAGTGTCGATAATAAATAATCACCACGGATTCTTTCTTCATCCACATTATACTCTGTTACGTAAATATTTACTGGAGTTGGATTTGGCAATTGGAAGTTCTCACAGTTACTTCCATTATTTATCAGAATTTCTTGTATATGGTTTAAAGCCATATTTTCAGGATTAACAACATTGTTATGTACAAAGTCCTCAATCATGAAATTCTTGTATTTATTCCAAATAGTTGGTACATCAATTGGAGTTCCAAAGATACAAATGTAGGCAAATAGTTCTCGAAGTTGTGCAGGCATATTTGATTCTGTTGCGTCCTCCAGAGTTTTTTCCCAAAGATCATCAGCTTCTACCAAATTTCTTGCAATTGCTGCATCCTTAATCGTCTCATAAAGAACTCCATTTACAGTTCTCAAATCTTCAAAACGTTTAGCTCCAGCCACATGGAGTAGAAGAAGACGGAGATAAAATCTTTCAATATCTTTTATGCTTACTGTATAGAGTCTTGAAATTATTTTGTCACCACTTTTTTTGCGTGGTTTCCACTTAGTTTCTTTTTTATCATAGATATAATGATAAGGAATATCTGTGTAAAGAAAATGCACCGCATTTTCATCAGATTGATTTAATTTGAACCATGCAGTCAGCGTAGTATCTCGAGTGAGCTCTCTTTGAGCAGCTTGCTCTTCATTTCCCGCTCGGAAGTAAACCATTTGGCGATTGGGCAAATGAACTGCCAGTCTTATTACTGTGTGAGACTTCATGAACAGATCATATCTGTTCAGTCTCCACATTGCTTCTGGAGCACTAACATATCTTGCATCCAGAAATGAGTTAACTTCATCTATTTTAATTAGCCTTGTGCCATCTCGTGCTTGCACTTCAATTGCAGCACAGTCAAATCCTTTGTGAATATATTTATATAAATATTTTACGCTCTTCACTGATGAACATATTTCCAAATTGATATGTCGATCATATTTCATAATTAAATATGGTGAATATGGTACCACCCATCGATTATCAACTTCTTTGCCTCTGACAATGTATTTTTTCCCGAAATTCCTTCGTTGATACATGGGATATCCATTCACATTAGCATTAGTTTCTACACGAAACTCTTTTGGAAAACCTTTTGAACATTTTCCATCGTCCCCAGTGCAAGGATATCTCTGGGAGGGATCTCCACAAGGACCATGAATCATGTGCTTCAAAACTTTTACATTTAGTTCTGGATATCTTTCTTCGTCAGGGATTTCAGCCCATACCATCATGTCAATGACTTCTTGAAGTCGAGGCTTATCTTCATCACTTAACATTGCAAGTAAATGCAAATGTGGAAGTCCTCTTTTTTGAAACTCAATCACACTTGCATAAGCTATAATATTTCCAAAAATATTATTTTGGATTAGATTCTTTAAAACCTCTTTGACATCTAAGTTAAATGTTTTAGCGACCAAATCAGGTCGAAATTCTATTGAACATCCATCAAGATTATCTTTAATTTCGGGGCATTGAGGATTGCGAGTCATCGTAAGAAAAATGTCTGGTTTACCAAACTTTCTGACCAAAGACATGGCATCTTGGTACCTTTCTTGCATGTTTCTTGGACTGCCCATAAATGAAGATGGTAATATTACAGGTATACCAGCTTTAATTCCTTCATTTTGTGCTCGATTATCTAAGTGATCCATTAATCCCGAATAAAGTTTTGCTCTTAATTGAGGTTGATTTAATTTAATATAATTAAGTCTATTGGCTTCAGTTTTCATATAAGCATCAAGTATAAATTGACATCTCAACTTGCCTGCCTTTTTAAATTGACTAAATTCAGCTCTTGGTGCCAGCAGGTGAGCATAATAATCCATTTGAGTTACTTTGAATCCTGGATATTTAGGATTATATGATTTAAGTTCTGAATGCCATCCATCGTCACCATATGGATATAACAGAGGATAACACATAGGGTCACATCTTTTGTCCAGAATTGATATTTGTTGAACATCGTTCGAATTTTTGTTATAAATCCGAATGTCTCTCTCAAATGGAGGCTCACCATCAACATTCTGAAAAACCACGGCTATTTCATTAGCTCGTGGAGCATTGTATCTTCTTTGATCGTGTTGAGGATCATTTCGAAAAGACAATATTAAATTTATGGCTTCATTGCCTCTCGGATTAAGATCTTGTTCAACTTGACGCATCATTTTATAAGTCTTAGCAAATTCATTGCATTGGATCATAAAGCATGACAAATCTTTCATTAGGGCTGGATCACAGCCTTGATTGGCTTTATTATTCATTCTATGATTAATAGCTTCTTCTGTATCTAAAAAGTAAAGCTGCGCAAAGCGCGGAGCTTGCCCATCCGCTGGGCGCATTGCCGTCGAGGTCAAATGATGATATTGCCCATGAATCTTCAAGCAATAAGGAGCATTGTTTACAACATCCAATGGATTTTTATTACCTGGGGCACCCATGGAAGCCATAGCTAAAGCGCTGTTATATGAACGAATATTATCAATGAAATTTTTTGATGTAGAATCATTTCCCATGTATAATTTTTTAAGAAAATCAGGATAATTTATTGGCTTTAATTGAAGCTTGCCTTTTTGGCAACAATATGTAAATTTTTCATCTTTAGATTTTTCACATGCAAAGTTTAATGATTTGCAAAATTGGCATTCTACATTCATTTGGCCAAGTGTATGAACTGGCACATTTATTTCATGGTCCTTGGCAATTAGCGCAATGTGATGATTTAATTGTCTAGCTTGTTGCCTTCCCTGAGCATATCTCTGAGCATCAGCTTCGAGTCGTTTTGTCCTTGCGTCGTCATTTTCATTGACTCTCTGCTGAGCATGTCTTTGGGCATCTTCTTCGAGTCGTTTTGTCCTTGCGTCGTCATTTTCATTGACTTTCTGCTGAGCATGTCTTTGGGCATCAGCTTTGAGTCGTTGAGACCTTGCATCGTTATTTTCATCTGCCCTCTGCTGAGCACATCTCTGGGCATTATCTTCGAGTCGTTGAGACCTTTCCTCCAAACTCTCAATTTTTCGTCTTTTTTGTGAGCGTCTGCCTTCACGACTCACTATATTCAAATTTCCGCCTTTTCTTTTTTGAGGCATAATTATCTGTGTCGTACTTTATATGTTACTTTATGTTATATAAAACAATAATATTTCTTGAAGTACGTCAAAATATTTATTTTATATTAATTTTTGTGATTACTTTTTTATTTTATAATAATTTTAGATATCAATATTTATAAATAACTGATTAATATATTTTAATTTGAATATAAATATTCTCAATTATTTCCCACTTTTACATCAAAAAATAATTATATCTATATCTATATATATAAGTACCGTTTATTTATATAAGTACCGTTTGTCTTTCTATATTACCGCGAACTTCTTATTCATAAATTTATCTATTTTCTTCATGGATCTTTTCTTTCTCGTATTTATTCTCTTTTATATTTATTCTTTTTATAAGCGCACAGCAGCCTTTTTTTACAGGCGCACAGCAGCTCTGTATCGACGGATAACAGCCGTTTCTTACAGGCGCACAGCAGCTCTGTATCGGCGCACAGCAGCCGATTTTTATAGGCGCACAGCAGTCTTTTTTTTACAGGCGCACAGCAGCTCTGTATCGGCGCACAGCAGCCGATTTTTACAGGCGCACAGCAGCCTTTTTTTACAGGCGCACAGCAGCCTTTTTTTACAGGCGCACAGCAGCCTTTTTTTACAGGCGCACAGCAGCCTTTTTTTACAGGCGCACAGCAGCCTTTTTTTTACAGGCGCACAGCAGCTCTGTATCGGCGCACAGCAGCCGATTTTTACAGGCGCACAGCAGCCTTTTTGTACAATTTACTTAAATTTCAGATATTTAAAAATTTTTTTTAATTTTATAAAATTTTAATTATTAAAAAATATTAATTATAAATAATTAAACAATGTTTAATTTAATAAAATTGTAATTATTAAAAATATATAAATTACAAATATTTAAACACATCTATTATAAATCTATATATACAATTATTTAAAAATGTACCTTCTCACTCTTCACTCTCCCTCTTCAATGTTATAATTTCGTCTATCACTAACTCTTTTCTCGTAAAATTTTATGCCTTTGACTCCTTTGTCATACCGTTTTCATGTATTATAACATTTTCTATTTTAATCGATCTATCCATGATGACATTTAACATTATTTAATCTGAAATCAATAACTTATATAGTCATTTATAAAATGACTCACGTCAAGAAATAAAAACTCGTATAACCCCTAAGAGGTGATGTTGTTTCTAACGACGTATAAAACGTGTCAAAATGTCTAATAGCAGCGAAAATGCAAGCAACTCGAATCAGCATAATGTAAGTAAATTTTAATTTTACATAAAGAGAAAGAGAGAGAGGATTGACATAGTGAAAGAAAGAGAATGATATTAAGAGATAGAAAGAGATAATGACATTAAGAGAGAGAAAATCAGGTTAAAAGAGAAAAGGAAAAGAGAGACTTGTGTTTGTTTGTGTGAAAGAAAGAAAGGATTGACAGAGTGAAAAATAAAGAATGAGATTAAGAAAGAGAAAGAGAGAATGAGATTATGAGAAAAAGAAAGAGAGAGAGAGAGAGAGAGGTTAAGAGAAAGAGAGAAAAAAAAAGATTTGTGTGTGTGTGTGTGTGTGTGTGTGTGAGAGAGAGAGAGAGAGAGAGAGAGAGAAATTAATATTATTAATCTATATATTTCTTTTCTAGAATCACATCAGCAGCGAAGAAATTTTTGACGAAAATAATATATTAAAGTCGAAAATACAGGAGTTGCAACAGCAACTGGCCGCTGCTTTGGCCAAACAACCAGCTGAGAATCCACAACCTGCAGTGGTGGCTGCTGACAATCCACAACCTGCAGTGGTGGCTGCTGACAATCCACAGCCACCACTGCAGGCTGCTGACAATCCACAGCCACCACTGCAGGCTGCTGACAATCCACAGCCACCACTGCAGGCTGCTGACAATCCACAGCTTGCAGGTGAAAAGGATACATTTCAACGTAAATATATTATAATAATAAATAATAATAAATAAAAATCTATATATATCTATATATATATATATATATATATATATATATAAGTAGTAAATAATATAACCAAATATATAAAATATAAATATGAAATATAGACTGGTTATGAGAGCCGAACGCAGGTGTCAATGCGTTGATTCCAACAAAAATTAATTTTTCGTTTGAATTTTAAATACTTGTGCACAAATATATAAATTTTTTATATTTTTTGACAGCAAAATATAAAACTCGGTGGGCAAGAGCTGGAAGAGGCCGAGGACGCGGACGCGGACGTGGCCGTGGACGCGGACGCGGACGTGGCCGTGGACGCGGACGCGGACGTGGCCGTGGACGCGGACGTGGCCGTGGACGCGGACGTGGCCGTGGACGCGAACGTGGCCGTGGACGCGAACGTGGACGCGAACGTGGCCAGGGAAGCAAAACTATTATTAATTATATAAATATGTAGATATATTATTAATTTTTTAGTGACATGTTTATATTAAATGTAAAAGATAAAAATAAATTGCAACATATTTTTTATATAAATTTACACGTGTTTCTATTTTACAAAAATAAACTTTAGATTATGAAAAAGATAGAGAAAAAGAGAGCATGAGGTTAAGAGAGAAATAGAGATTTGTGTCTATGTGTGTGTGAAAGAGAGAAAGAGAGAGAGAGAGAGGGAGAGGGAGGGAGAGAGAAATCGGGATTATTAATCTAATATAATATATATCTTTTTAGAATTACATCAATAGCGAAGATGCTCTTAGTGCTGAAAATGATTTATTAAAGACGTATGTAAGTACAGGAGTTGCAATGTTTACATAGTTATGTAATTTATAATAGTAGGATTGTTAACCACAGCCTGCGGTGGTGGTTGCTTGACCAAAGCAATGGCCAGTTGCCGTTGCAACTGCTGCAGTCTTTAATAAATTATTTTCAGCACTAATAAGTGCATCTTCGCTAATGATGTCACCCTAAAAAAAGATATATATTAGATTAATAATCCAGATTTCTTTCTCTCCCCCCTCTCACACACACACACACACACACACACACACACACACACACACACACACACACACACACACACACACACACACACACACACACACACACACAAATCTCTCTTTCTCTCTTAACCTCATTCTCTTTCTTTATATTTATAGATAGTATTAATAATTGCGTTAATTTATAAACATTTTATTGTTATTAATATTATTTTTTATTATTTATTTATTAGTTTTTTAGTTTTATTATTGTCTGTTGTTTATTATATATAGAACATTTTTTTTATAAATACATATATAGAAATACATATATAGCAATATATTTTTTCTAAATTAAATTTATAAATACAAATAGATATATTAAATATATATATAGATTAGTTAGGTTAGGTTATATAGATAGGTAGGTTGATTATTATTTATCAAAATTTTTTTTTTTTAATCTTCTTATTATTTTCATTCTCTTTCCGCTTTTTATTTTCTTTCTTCAATTCATCTATAAATTCTTCTTTCTTATCTTTTTTTTTATTCTTCTCTTCAATTTCTATTAATGCATTTATTAATAACTCGTCGAGTCCATCTTCAAACACTGAAATTTTTAAATATAGATTAAGTCATATGATTATATATATAGATAATAATTACTTTAATTAGAAAAACTAATTAAAAAATTATAAAATATTTTAGAACATATATTAGTTAGCCTTAAAGTAATAATAATAATAGATTTTTAAATATAAATGATCAAAAAATATTAATTAATAAATATTTTTTATTTTTGTTTATAGTAAATGATGATACTAAGAATAAATAGATAATAAAAAAATAAAAAAAATAAAAGGTAAAATAAAATAATTTTTAAACGAATTTATTTTATATTTAATATTTTATAATTAATTATTTTCTACTATTTACCATTTTTAAAGTCCTCAATTTCTCTATCTGTTTCGCTCTGTCTAGTTATTTCTTCCATCGTTATACTTTTAATTTCATTTCCATTATTTTCATTTATTAGTACATTTTCACTTTCATTCGATTTATTTGTTAATAAATAATCAAGTTCATCTTGAAGCACTGAAATTTTTTAATTAATATTTAAATTATAATTATTAAGAATTTAGTAAAATTAAAATAAATAAAATTATTTTTGACTAATTAACTAATGAATTTATTTAATATTTACCATTTTCATATTCGTCAATTTCTCTATCTATTTCACTCTGTAATTTTTTATCCATATTTTCTTTATTAATCAATCTATTTATTTCAAGAATTATTTCATGAATAACATTTAACATGTGAAACCAGCAACTTATTTATATAGTCATTTATTAAATAACTCAAGTTAAAAAATATAAACTATATATTATTATTACACATAAGGTGTATTTTTTTATCGCTATCGAATGAAAGTGAGAATGTAATAATAAATGAAAATAATTGCACTGGACAGAGCGAAATAGATAAAGAAATAAACCAATATGAAAATGGTAAATACTAAATAATTAATTAATTAATTTTTCAAAAATAATTTTATTTATAGTTAATTTTTCAAAAATAATTTTATTTATTTTAGTTTTACTAAATTCTTAATAATTATAATTTAAATATAATTAAAAAATTGCAGTGCTTCAAGATGAGTTTGATTATTTATTAATAAATATATTGAATATATAGATTTTTATTTTATTAGTTTTATTTATAGAGTTTATTATTAGTTTATCTACACTATTTATATAAAGACACAGTTTGTCAGTTGGATAAATTTGTATTTGGTAAAAAATAAGGCCTCTCATATGTATTTATATTTAATATGTCAATTATTATGTCGATTATCAGTGTTTGAGATTCATTTCAAATATAGACTGATTGAAATGAAATCTTAAGAATTGATTCTTTATTATCTTGGGAGTTTTAGACTGTTAAAATTTTTTCAGTTTTTAATGTCAATGTGTTCGAAATGTATTAAAAAGTCGAAATTTTAAGGATTTTATTTTATATATATTTTTCTGAGAAAAAAATTTTTATATATATTCTTCTGAGAAAAAATTTTTTTATGCATACCCGCCCCTCAAAAAAAATTTTCTCAGATAAATATATTACACAGCCGAAAAATTTACTCAAATATCTTAAAATTTATTGAAATTAGAATAATTAAAAACAATTCTTAAAAATTCAAAATTAAAAAAATAAATCCTTTCATTGATTCTCGTCAAATACCAACCATCTTTCAATTCGGTGAAAATCGGTCCATAAATGCGCGCGCGCGTGTGTGGGTGCGTGAGTGGGGGTATAAAACTTAAAAAAAAACACATAGTAACCATCCCCGAAAAATTTGCAAAATTTTGGTACCAATTTCGAAAAAATCGGTCAACAAATGTGTATATACGTTGGTGGGTGCGTGGGTGGATGATTGGGGTTATAAAACTTTTTAAAAACCACATAGTAGTGATCTCCGAAAAATTTGCAAAATTTTGGTACCAATTTCGAGATAATCGATCCATAAATGTCTAGGTGCGTGGGTGGATGCGTGAGTGGGCAAAACTAAAAAAAACCCACACAGCAGCCACCCTCGAAAAATTTGCAAAATTTTGGTACCAATTTCGTGAAAATCGGTCCATAAATACGCGCGCGCGTGGGTGGGTGCGTGGGTGGAATAAAACTTAAAAAAAACCACATAGTAGTCATCTCCGAAAAATTTGCGAAATTTTAGTACCAATTTCGTGAAAATCGGTCCATAAATGCGCATGCGCGTGAGTGGATGCGTGGGTGGATGCGTGGGTGGGAAAAACATAAAAAAAAAACTACATCGTCACAATCCCCGGAAAATTTGCAACATTTTGGTATTTGTTTCGTGAAAATCGGTCCACAAATGTGGAAGGAGTTCGCGGTCATACAGACAGACAGAAAACGGTACTTATATAAATAGATAGATACATATATAAGAAAGCTTTGAGGCCCGCGCTTCGCGCGGGCCGAAAACCTAGTATATATAATATGTAATATGCAATTATATATTATATTCAATATAATATGTATATATATATATATATATATTCATATACCTTGTAAATTATAATTGCAGTCATACACAGTCATTGGCACAGAATTCAATTCACTATCAAATATTTTTGTATGCTTTTGTAAATCTGAAACAAAAAAGTTCAATGCTTTTATACTTCGTTTACTCATTTATGAATTTTTTATGCTGTTTTAATATATATTTCTTGTATGCTATTATTAATTTTTCTTTAATATTTTACATATCTTCATTACTTTACTTTATATTCAAATTCCATAAAAGTATAATGTGCTAGGAATTAAAGAATATGATTTTGTTATATATTTATACTTCAGTTAAGTTAATTTAATAAAAAAAGCTTATTTCTACTGTTAATGACACTAAAATTATTTACTCTATACAGAAAAAATTGACCAAATTTACTAAAAAATGTATCAAGAATGTACAATATACTAAAAATTAACTATTCATGCAATAATATCGAGAAGCTCTGTATATATAAGTGCGTGCATATTTGTGTGTGTGTGTGTGTGTAGCAGTGTGATGTAAAATATATATATACATATATATATATTTTTTACTGTATCTATTTATAAAGCTCTTTTTGGTCTATTAATACTTTATAGTACTTTTACCTTTTTGTGCATCTTTTGCGATTTTTGATTTTTTATACGTAATATTAGAGATTTTTTGAATGTTCGGCAGTTCTGAAATAAAACTCTCGTCTGATTGCTGCTCGTCATTGCTGCTAATTGAGCATGTGTCAAATATTTTAGCGGCTCTGACTTTCCTCGATTTTTTCAAATATTCTTCTTGTTCAGTGTTAGAAGTCAGATCAGAAAGTTCTTCTGCTTGTTTTAACTTCTTTCTTGCAACGCCATAATTTGCTGCAACAAAATAATATAATTGTATTAAAAACATCATTTTCCTAAAATTATTAAAAAACATCAACATATATTAATGTTACATGGAACATTAAATAGATCCTCTTTTTCTAAAAATTCCCGTCCTATAATGACAGGAATATTTCGTTTTGTACAGTACGCTATATTTTCTATAGATATAATGGCATTACAATTTAAACCACAGCAACTATCCGCAAGTGTCCCAGCTTTCAATGTAATTCCGTTATACTTTACAATTTTATATTGCGGATGTTACAATTGGATACAAGTGGACCATAATGATGCAACAACATTAAATTTGGATGCATCGGAACAGAATGTGATAAAATAGCTGACGATAATGATAAATTTGAGTTACTTCCTTTTTCGATATATCTCCGTATAACTTGTTGTAAAGGTCTCTCCGCTTTTCTAATGTATTTCTTCAATACTTGCATATAGTTTTCAAATTTGAATGCACTAAAATTATCCAGTGATCCAAATCTTTTGACGTCATCAACAAGATGTACAAGATTATGAACATTATGTGACATGTTCTGAACTCCATAAAGTTTTATAAACGTTTTAATAAAAAGAAGTATCAAATCTTGCGCATAATTCAGATATTGGTTTAAATTTTGTGAAGACAGAATTCTGATAATTACATGTAATGTTAGAAAATGTATTACACATTCCTTTTTAATATAGATTTAAAAGCCAATGGACCCGTATATAATAATATCAATCTATATTCCGTAGCTTTCCATAATTTAACACAATTCATTGCTCGTAACTTTCTTGCAAATTCTACAGGTATTGCAGGCCTTAACTGTGTTTCTAAACGTGTAGAAATTTCTTCGATAGCTCTATACTGTAGTCGATAATGCAACTCTCCATCAAGCCATAAATATATTAACTTGCGCATAATTCCCAAACATACCAAATGCATATAATCTAATGGGACATTTGTAACAGGCCTAAAATGAGGTATTTTCAGCAAATCACAGGTGATATCCGGTTTGTGATAATTATCATCAATCTTTCGTATGAAATCGTCATCTGTTCGAAGTGGTCCATCGATTTGTGGGAAACATTCGGTTTCCTATATATTCTCCTTCTGTTTGGCACTTAGTACAACTGGAATATCCAGTATGTCCCTTTACACACAGTACGAATGCTTTTGCTGGTGCATCACAAATTAAAGCCTCAGGCCTGCAATGTATGTTACGACCGTTTAATGTTAATGCCATTTTTGCACATATCTTTAGCCTCATCAACAAAATCCTTCAAAAAATTATTTGCATTTGCCGGTTTTTCATTTCCATGATAAAGTCCAATTATAAAAACATTATCATATGGAAGAACTGAACCTAATATGGGCCAGAATTGTTGTGATGATGATTTTGACAGTGATAATCCATCAACATTAATAGTTATTTTCACGCAATCAATATTATCCTTTACATGTGTCAATATATATCTAATACAGAATTAAGTACTCCAAAATGGTAATATGTTCCCGGTGTTACTACGCGTATCTCTTGTTTTCTTTGTGTTTTTAGAAGTGATCGTGGATCTAACGACAATTTTGAAAAACAAGCATGTTGTTTCAATCTTTGAAGCAATGCTCTGAGAGCAGTATGTGAGATTTGATACTCTGTAGCCCACGCAGCAAGACTATTTTTACAATCGTCTGTATTTGTATTTTCAGATGCCACATAAGATATTGATTCACAAGAAGTGCTCACAAAAGATTTTTCTGGATCTGATTCGTTTAATTGTAGATATTCGTAATTTTCATATTCTATAGATATATTATTCCTATTTCGTTCGTACATAGTGCCAATTTCAGTTGCATGTGTCTTATCATTATATTGATCTATTGATATACGAGGTCTGTCCCAAAAGTAAGTGTACTGATTTTCCTATGTACGACTTGGTAACGTAGGACCTCGTTGATGGATATCGGCGCGTTGGTAGTGACCTTGGCTGCATGTCCATATTTGTTTCAACTCAATCGGTTGAGTCAGTCGTCCGCTACTGCTGTTTGAGTACGGTCGTGTTTTATAGCCTCGTTACGTTTGCGATGCAGCGAAATATCGAACAACGGTACGCTATCAAATTTTGTGTGAAACTCAAGAAATCTGCCACCGAGACATTTTTATCTTTAACGGAAGATGGAGATGCCACTCTATCGAGAAATATGGTTTTTAGATGGCACAAAGCTTTCAAAGAGGGCCGAGAAAATGGAAGAGAAAATGGGAGAAAAGAGTTATAGGCAAGAAAAATATCGGGGCGAACTCTTTAGGGGGGGTCAGAGAGGTTTACTTAAATTAATATCTCGAATATGAAATTTAATTTATTTTCTAGAGCACTACAAGCGCGCGCTACGCGCGCGCCATTTAGCTTTTTAATTATATTTGAATAAATATTACAAGTCAACACACAATAGTTTTAAATAAGTAACCTTCTAACTGTCATTCGGTCAAACGCGAAACCAACCTCGCGCGATGACACGTCGCAAAACAAGCCGCGATAATCTCTCTCTCTCTCTCTGTCTCTCTCTGTATGTCCTTATTCTTATCTCTCTCTTCTCTCTCTTTTTTATCTTCTAACACAGGACTCAAAATCACATGATCTTCAAAATTACATGACGCTTGACCGCAAACTGTCAAAATGTGAATCACAACAATCTTAGTTGTGATTTAAGCCGCGGCAATGAAACAACCAATCAGCATCGCGGAAAAGAGGCTTTAACGTTTTGTTAAAACTTTGATGCATTCGAGATTTAATTAACACGCCTTTTTTAGAAAGGGATTCTATAAAAATAATGATAAAAAATCCTATGAAAATGATCTATCAATTTGAGGGGTCTCGGAAATAACATTTTTGCCTGAAATCCAGAATTGCTCTCAAACAATTGCGCCAATTTAAAATAAAAACTTATAAAAATATTTTAACCATAAAAATATTTTAACCATAAAAAGTTGCACAAAATAGTTGTTTTAATTTTCTACAGAAATAATTATATTAAAAAGTTGCACCAACTGAATAAAAATTTATGCTATAAAAAAATTTTATTTTTTATTACTAAAATACATATTACATATATCCTAAAAAGTTTAATTTAAAAAAAGATAATATAAAACACAAAAACCAAAAATTAATACAAAAATTAAAAATTAGAAATTTTTATTGCAAAAAAAAATTTAAAAAATTTTAATTACAAAAATTGAAGCTGCTAAATTTCAACATATACATATTAATCCAACAAATAGCAGCGCTAATTTTTTTTTAAATTAGCGCTTAAATTTTTTACCGGGATAATGCTAAATAATGTACGTAATAATGTGTATATTTTATCTATTACAATTACGATTATAATAATTATTGATAATTAACTTTTTTCCGGTATAAGTATTTAATCAATATCAATTATTTAATTGAATCTTTTAAGATATGATAAGCTAATTATGAATAAACACATATTGTTAAAGTAGACCTTTTCTATATTGGAAATTTATTTAAAAGCAATTTGAATAATAATCTTCGAAAATCTTTATCGCGGGGATAACATGTGTATTTTTCATAAGAAATGTATAAAATTAGAATAAATTATATTAATTTGTTTATCACAACTATAATGTAATGTGGTTTATGCTATATCTAGTTATTATATCTTCAATATGTAGTTAACGGAACATGAAAATATTTAATAATAATTATTAATAATATTTAATAATATATTTAATAATATTAAACAATATTATTACCTAATATCCTTCTCCTTCTTTTTTCCCTCTCTCTCTCTCTCTCTCTCTCTCTCTCTCTCTCTCGCTTATTCTGCCTCTTTTTTAATCTGAAAGACTTCTTTCTTCCTTCTTTTTTCCTTCTCTCTCTCTCCCTCCCTCTCTCCCTCCCTCTCTCCCTCCCTCTCTCCCTCCCTTCCTCTCTCTCTCACCCCTCTCTCCCCCTCTCCCGCTCCCCCCTCTCTATCTTTCTTTTACCTATTCTTCGTCTCTTCTTTAACTTTTAATAAAACATTTATTAATTATGCATGCAGTTGTTGATTTATATACGTAATATAAATAAGAATATTAAATTGAATATACATATTTTTTAAGTATATCACACATATGACCATACTCTATCTTATTTTTACTTTTTATATTAAGTTTTATTTTGTACATGCTCAATATTATGTAATTGTTGTTATAAAATAGAACAATAAATTTATTTATTTTCCTCAAGCTATTCAATACATATTACTGACTGCTCGTCGAAGACGTCTTCGTTTTCTTTAACTTTATTTTCAAATTTACTGTCACAAACTGTCAAACGACACGAGTGAAGCAAGTCACACGAACGAGTGAAGCGAGCGCACGAACGAGACAACCAATCAACATCGCGAAAAAAAGACAACAATGTCAATAACATGCCTTTTTTAGATAGGGAATCTCTTGGTATCGGACCAAGAAAAATTCGTGTCCTGTGCACGACAAATTATTTCGATAAAAAATTAATTTTCATCGAAACTTACGCACTACCATCTGCGTTCGGCTCTAATAGCCCGTTGAAATTCAAATGTGTTATAAAATTATTAGTATTTTTAGAGAGAGATAGAAAGTATATATTATTATTTTTAGAGTATTATATTATATTTATAGTTCATAATATATATTATAAGTTAGATAGGAATTAGGCCTGTAACGAGCGTTATAGGTGTTGATAAATTGATAACTTTATTTTTGTGAATTGAATTACAAATTCTTTAAAACGGGACGTTTCGACACTTGTGTCTCTTCAGCCGTCAACGAATGATTAACATTACAAATATGATTAATTCAAAATATAATTGTGTTAGAATGTAAATCGCTTGTTTTTTGCGCAAGTTTTATGATATGATATGTGTGTGTCGAAGTTCTTTTGATGACACCCTGTGTAATATGTGTTGGTGATGTTGTATTTTATGTATCGGTGTCATCTTGATGCAAATTGTCAAGCTTGTTTTTGTAAAAATTGTCAAGTTAAATAAAAGTAGTCAATTTTATAAAATATTCTCAACCGTCAATAAATTTATAATTTATATGTTGTGTTTATTTCGAACTTTCGGTGACTACGAGCGTTAGTTATAGACAGATCCTGTCTATAACTAACGCTCGTAGTCACCGAAAGTTCGAAATAAACACAACATATAAATTATAAATTTATTGACGGTTGGGAATATTTTAATAACTGCTTGTTACAGGCCTAATTCCTATCTAACTTTTAGTTTTAATACACGAGCCTTTATATTATTATATTATATATATTATACTATTAATTTTTTGTAATTTTTATATGGATTGCACTGGTAATTAATCGAAGACGTAGCAAAGGATGTTTTCCAGCAAGTTACACAGATGACAGTGTAACACTATATTCGAGACAAAGTGTTCTAACATTGACACAGTGTTACACTGCTCGACATAATAAAAACCTAATTACAAGCGTATAAATTTCCTATTATCAAACATTGCAATAATATTTACTATAAATATATTTAAGATAAACTTAGTTTTACAAGTTTAGATTATTAGAAGTCAAAATTTTTCTATATTTTTAATTTTAATGATGATCTGTTATACAATTTTTAAAATATCTTTTTTTGTTTTATTGAAAAAAATATACATAAATGTTCGGAGCTACAACAGCAATACTTGTAATACTGATTGTACTAACAGTAAACATGGAGAATGTAATGTTCTTTTTGCATTCTGGCAATATTCTCAGAAATTATTCAATTGTTCCAACAAGAATATTACACAGTGTAACACCGTGCAATGTAGCGTGTCCTTGCTGGAAAACTACCTTTGGTAGTTTTATATACATATATATATATACATACATATATATATTATATGTGTGTATATATATATGTATAATATATACATATATATCCTTGCAGTGAGTAGAATATGCTCTTAACGTTTGTCCACCTATTTCTGAAACACCCTGTATATATACAGGGTGTTTCAGAAATAGGTGGACAAACGTTAAGAGCATATTCTACTCACTGCAAGGATGAAAAAAGTCGTATAATTGTGGGTTCGGAAACGCTTCCTTTCCAAATTACAAATACTTTTTATTTACAACATGTCTCGCATCGACGTCTCACGGATTGTCCTTTTATTCACCTTCTATTAGAAGTAAATAATAATAGTACTTGTTAACGGATGGATCATCCACATCTTAAGACTCGTTTATGATACTCCTGTTGCTACTGTGGAAGTACTCCGAAATCGTATTATCGCTTCGTGTGACAAAATACGAAATACTCCGGAAATTTTTGAACGTCTTTGACAATGCATGAGACGTCGATGCGAGGCATGCATTGATGCGGAAATTATTTCTAGCAATTTCTAGCATTTCTAGCAATTTACAGTTTATTGTACTTACTCTTTGTTTGTCTTAGCTGTGTATATGCTGAGGGAAACCTTTTCGTCAGAACCTTATTCCACAGAACCTTATTCCACAAAACCTTATTCCATAGAAATATACGCTACTCTCTTTTTGAGACAACGCTGCAACATAACAAGAATCTCACATAAGGATAATTGTTCAAGAAGTATCCAAAAAAACTTGAAGTATAATGTGAAGTGCGGTAACGTAACGAATTCTCAATTTTGACAGATATATTTTAAGAGCATATTCTACTCACTGCAAGGTTGAAAAAAAGCGTATAATGGTAAAGTGATAAATTTAATACAAAAATAGACGACGAATTACACAGGCCTGGTCACAATAGTCCGTTTCGTTATTAAAATCGATTTGCCGTTTACGAGTTGCCGTTCCGTTAAATTGAGTGCGAATTTTACAATGTTTAGATTGCAATGCCGAGACTCTATGAGCGACTGCGACTGCCGTTTGTTGCTGCGAGATTTTATACTTGCTGACTTTCTGGAAGGTTCCTTGCCGAATCATCGTTCCTGTCAACCACTGATGCGCGAGTTGAAACCTTCCCGAAAATCAGCTGCAAATTCTGCGAATCCTTGCGCAAAATCAAAGCGCGCGCGCGGACGATAATGCGCGCCAATTACAAAGAGTGAATCGATGTCGAGTCACTCTCGCCCGTGATATTAGCGCAATTTCGTACAACAATACTTCTAAAAGCATCAAGATTTAATATATATTATATATATATATATATATATACAGGGTGTATCATAAGTCACGCTGCATCTCTGGGGAATGAATTCGTCAAGTCAAAATAAGTCGAAAATAAAGAATGACAGAATTACATTTGAGCCTTCTTTAAAGGCATAAGGACAATACTTCTAAAAGATTGAGCATCAAGATTTAATATGTATATATATTAAGTTGTATAATAAATGTCATATTTTTATAGATATGATATATACGCAATACGCAAGAGAAGTTTCTTTTGTGGTAATGCAACATAACAAGAGTTTTATAATAATTATTTAAAAATAAATATTTTTTATCTACATATCAAATATAATTTCACGATAAAATAGACAAGTTTAAAATATCCGATTTTAAGGTTAATTTGCAATAATAATGCATTTTATCGTAAACTATTAAGTATGAATAAAAAATATGACAAATATCTTTCATGCGGAAATATCTTTTATGTTTGATATATTTTAAAAGAAATAAAAAGGATTACCTGCGATTAATCACATCTACGAAAAAATCACGTATTACTCGTCACCAGTCACTAGTCACTAGCAAGCACAATTTGTGCTGCACAAAAAAGAGACAGCGCCGACAATCGGCAGTACCGGAAACGTATCCAAATTACATATCCTCTGCGTAACTCAAAAGTATATTCTGAGAATATACGAGAATATACGAGAAATAATATACTGTAAGAGATATTAAAAGTATATCCTGAGAATATACGAGAAATAATATACTACAAGAGATGTTATAAGAATGTTCTGAGTATATTACGTACCCAGATAGCAAAATCGGACAGAGCACGTTTCGCAAATTTATGTGCTGCATATTATGTCGGCAGAATGCTGTTAATATTTTAGCAGAATATATCATTTCAGTTAATGTCGTCAGAAACGCAGCAAAAATCGAGCACAACGTGCGTCACGGTATAATGGCAAAAATGCAGCAAAAATTGAGCAGAGCTTATCAGCATAAATAGAGCAGAGCTTATCAGCATAAATAGAGCAAATTTTAAACATTGTATGCTGGCATAATGTATTGGCAGAATACATACTGAGATTGCACATAACGTGCTATCACGGTGTAACAACAGAATGTCAGCAGAAATCAAACTTGTCTGCGATCACGGTATGACAGCAGAAACGCAGCAGAAATGCAGCATGCTCTGCCGTCACATTGTATTTTAAAAAAATTTTAAACGAATTGTGTTTTATTAATAATAATGCTTAATTCTGTAAATTTAAGTTCTGTAGACAAGATATATCATTCAAATAAAATTTTACTAATTTATTTAAAATTGCCAAACAACACGCATGTGATGGATTTTATATTTAATATCTATGATATGTTTATGTTTATCAATAAATTTTCGCAT
The DNA here is from genome assembly GCA_963971435.1 of Lasius platythorax. Lineage (NCBI taxonomy): Eukaryota > Metazoa > Arthropoda > Insecta > Hymenoptera > Formicidae > Lasius > Lasius platythorax. Next base: position 20,229,180 of record OZ020541.1, on the reverse strand, counting down.
TCTTGAATTATTTATAGATTACAATAAAAATTAATTACATATAATTAATTATAAAATTAAAAAACTAATAAAAGTAAATCAATAAAAAGATGAATAAATTTTATAAAAATATTACGATTTTAAATAACTATAAATTTATTAAGGAATATTTTAGGCTCTCAATTTGAAAAACAACTTTGAATTTCAACGGGCTAGAAGAGCCAAACGCGGATGATAGTGCGTTAATTTAGATGAAAATTAATTTTTCATCGAAATTAATTTGCTGTGCACAGGGCACAAATTTAATTTTCATCTAAATTAACGCACTATCATCCGCGTTTGGCTCTTCTAGCCCGTTGAAATTCAAAGTTGTTTTTCAAATTGAGAGCCTAAAATATTCCTTAGTTATTTCACGTCGGCTGAAAGATGACGTTATCAACAAACATATTTATTTACAAGTTATAGGCGAACGAGAGGTATCGTGGTGAAGGGGTCTGAATAGCTCAGTGGTAAGAGCAGTCGCCCGGCAAGCGAAAGACTCGGGTTCGATTCCCGATTCAGCGACTTCTCCCCGATATTTTTCTCGCCTACAACTCTTTAGGGGGGTCAGAGGGGTTTTACTTAAATTAATATCTCGAATATGAGATTTAATTTATTTCCTTGGTATCGAACCAAGAAAAATTTGTGCCCTGTGCACAGCAAATTAATTTCGATGAAAAATTAATTTTTATCTAAATTAACGCACTATCATCCGCGTTTGGCTCTTCTAGCCCGTTGAAATTCAAAGTTGTTTTATAAATTTATTATTTCAATATACGCGGGATTAGCAAAAATTCCGGATACGGACCTTAATGTCATATTGAATTGACGAGTCGTCAATGACGACCGGCATTTCCTCTCCACGCTTTTGATGTGTGATTTACGCATAGACATATAGTCTATGGATTCACGCTAGGTTAACCTCACCTTTCGGTTAACCTCACCTCTCTTAATCAGTTTGTGTCGCAAAAAAAGCCGATGGTTTATTTAGTAGTGTACATAAATATCTTACTCAAAAAGTGTGTACTTGATTGACGTGAAATACCCTCATTCTAAAAAAACCAGTTTCTGTCGAAGGTAAAACATTCGTAATTCGTAATTCAAGGTAAGCTTTTTTTTATTAATTAATTACTATTTAATATATAAAATATATAAAACTATAAAGATAATTTGAAACTATAATTTATACTGTGTAATATGGTAATAATTCTTTAACTTATAATTTTATTCGGTTAATTGCAAAATGTAAAACGAGAGATCCAGCTTCAAGAGATCCAGGTTAATGAGGTGCGCGGTGGACTTTAGATTATGGAATTTCTGAGATCAAATCTTATCACATTCTCAGCATGTACTTTATCAGTTTAACACGAGACTTGTTACACTTTTAAATAAAGGCTCTATACATTCAATTATTACAGCGAATATTGGTACGCATAATATCAGAACTTATGATGAACCTTACAAGATGCTCATGTATTAAATATAAAGATTTTTTCAATGCCGTTTTTTCTTTTACAGAAAATAGTGTAAAAACAAAGTTATGGGAAAAAGCCACAAAAACTTATTTTGCGACTGCTACAGTTTTCTCTATTAAACAAATTAAACAACGACGAAAGATAAAGATGTTAAAAAGATTATGGAAAATGTGACAAGGAAGAAATTGTTAGGCAATTAACAGTTACGACTTTTCTACAGATTCCAAAAAGTTCTGAAGTGATATATCGAGAGCGAAAGATGTTGCGGAAAGTGTCCTCACGAAACAATACTATCCCGTTCCAGTTGTCAGAATCATCCTTATATGTATAGCTTCTTTGTGAATCGACAAATAATAAATCAAACAGGTACAGATATGTGTTATATTACATGTTCAATGACTAAAAATTAATATTGCTACTTTGACTTTGTTTAAAAACTTGCACGTAAAAAATATATATTTTTTTTTGCATTTTGATCTTATCTCAAATATATACATATATGTATATATATAGTATATATTATATATATACAGAGTGGCCCACCGAAAACGAAACAGACATGTTTTTTGGCATTTAACCTTATTTGTTCGAAAAACGCTCGAACAAGTCAACTTTGTTTTCAAGGGGGACATATTAATTGGCTATTTTCGTTCACCTAACTTCAACCCCAAAAGAGGGGTTAATTTCACCTTAAAAATTTTAAATGGCAAGGGGTATCTAAAGACATACCGTTTGAAAGTCTGATAAATTAGCTTTATAATGGTATTATAATGGTATAAATTAGCTTTATAATGGTATTATAATGGTATAAACTAGCTTTATAATGGTTATAATTAGCTTTATAATGGGAATAATTAGCTTTATAATGGTATAAATTAGTCTTATAATGGTATTTTAATTTTTAAATTCCGATCATTATTTCTCGAGTAAATGCACTCTAAAGATATGGCATTTATTTAATTAGCACTTACGTGTTAGCGTAGTAAATGTTGGAAATGTCCCCCACCAGCTTGCACACAATAATAAAGATTCTGCTCAAAACGTTGTCGCACATTCTGGAGCACTTGTGGAGCGATTTGACGGCATTCATTGACGATACGTTGTCGTAAATCCTGTAAAGAAGCCGCTTGAGTTGCGTAAATTTTATTTTTTAATTAAATGACCCCACAAAAAGAAATCTAACGGAGATAAATCCGGCGACCGTGCAGGCCATTCAATAGCGCCTCTTCTTCCAATCCATTGACCCGGAAATCTTTGATCCAAATATTGTCGAACAGGTAGTGCATAACGCGGAGGAGCTCCGTCCTGTTGGAATACCAACTGATCTTCGAGGTAATGCTCATCATTCTCGATAATATTAGTTAACATTGGATCAACAGTGTCTTCTAACAATTCTAAATACATCTCTCCAGTTAAATTACCACGTAAGAAAAGAGGACCAACGAGACGATCACCAAAAATGCCAGCCCAAACATTTAATTTTTCTATGTATTGAGTATGTACTTCGTGAAATATCCTTGGATTAGAGTCTGCCCAATAGCGACAATTATGATGATTGACTGTGCCATTTAAGTAAAAAGAGCTTTCGTCGGAAAAACAGACGTTAAACAAAAAATTTGGATTATTAATAACCCGTTCACTTATTTCCTCACAAAATTGTAAACGGCGATCAAAGTCGTCTTTATTAAGTTTTTGTAGCAACTGAATTTTGTACGGATGGAACTTGTGGTGTTTTAAAATTTGTTGAATACTGGTTCGATTTAAACCCGACACAACAGCCAATTTCCTTGTACTTAACGTAGGATCGGCAATAACATGGCCCAGAACCGCCACTTCCACCGCTTCATTTCTTATCGGATTTTGAGTATTTCGTTTTTTGTTGGCTACAGACCCAGTCTCTCGAAATTTTTTCACTAACTCCAAGACATACTTTCGATTGATATGCTTATCTGCATGTTGTTGATTGAACAACTCGGCTGTATTATTAGCACATTTATTGTTTCCAAAGAAAAGTGCAATCACTTCAACCCTTTCTGCAATTGAATAAACCATAATTTTAAACTTGCAAAGACAATGATCACAAAATGAATAACGTTACTTGTCAATGAACTGATCACAGACTAGGTACTGAACTGTCTAGCCTTATTCATATCAACAACCTGTGATGTCGTTTTTTGTTAGTAAGGAATTTATTTTTAGTATAAAAAAAGAAAACACAACAAGACGTGTTACCTGCCGATAAAGTCACAGACTAAGTATTGAATTGTTTTGCTTTACTCATATCAAATTTTTGGAGTGCATTTACTTGAGAAATAATGATCGGAATTTAAAAATTAAAATACCATTGTAAAGCTAATTTATCAGACTTTTAAATGGCATGCCTTTAGATACCCCTTGCCATTTAAAATTTTTAGGGTGAAGTTAACCCCTTTTTTGGGGTTGAAGTTAGGTGAACGAAAATAGCCAATTAATATGTTCCCCTTGAAAACAAAATTGACCTGTCCGAGCGTTTTTCGAACAAATAAGGTTAAATGCCAAAAAACATGTCTGTTTCGTTTTCGGTGGGCCACTCTGTATATTAAAATATTATATATACAGGGTGTCTCACAACCTTCGTACAATACTTTGTTAGCGTGTTCTAGAGGTAAAATAGAGTCAAAAATTCTAATACAAAAATTTTGAGGCTGTAATAGTTTTTGAGTTATAAGAGATGAAAGTTTGCCAATGATATCGCATAGGATTCGCGCGCTCAGGCCCGTAATTACACATACACCCGTACCGATCTGTCATCTGTTATTGATTTTTTCAAGTTAGGTGATATTGATTTTTACTGCACAGCTGATTTTATTTTGTCGTTTCCAATATACAATGTGTTACACGTATATCGTACATTATGGTGACAGGCTAATATTAACAAATTATAAATAACGGAAAACATTTAATTCTTAAATAATTTAATTAATAAATTTAATTATTAAATAAAAATTAATATAAATAAAATCTTAATAAAAATAATTATAAATATTTATAATTATTATTTTTAATTTTTATTTAATAATTAAACAGCACGCGTCAATTCACGAATACGCGATAAATCATACCAATACCTCGAAAGTCGGTAAGGCGCTTCCGATATTACGGGCCGACTAGCTTTCCTAACGGCAGAGGGGCGGGGCGGTACTGACTGGATGGAAAAAAGGAGGCGCGACGAAAAACTATATTTGACAGAAACGGGCTAACGAACACACGAGTATCGACAACGAAACAACACGCAATATGAGGAGAAAAGTATAAAGTTTATTAGAGAAATGATATTGGAAATAATAGAAAAATTAAGAAGAAAAAGAAATAAGCAGCCAGAATGAAGTGGCAAACAATAACGTGTTCACAGCAGTACGATCTAAATATTAGTATGCGATGAAAAGGAGCTCAGCACGAATAAAAGAAATAGCGAATCTTACTTCTGAACATGAATTATAACGCAAGAATAAGCAAGCTTTTGAAAAGAACTCAATTGACAATAAGAGTAGTAATAAACTATCGATAATAATCAGAAGTCAACGTCCGATTATTAGGTGTCGTGACAAACGCAGTAATTACGCTCTCCCAGGTGGATTTAGGCTGCGAGGCTGAGCGGCTAAAAAGTACGGCCGGAAGCCGTATCGAATTACCGCCGCGATCGACGTTATGCCACAGGCCGATAGACGCGTCGGCCGCGCGACGTTTTTCGGAGTCCTGCACGCAGACAATCGTAGATTTTCTTACTGTCAATGATTATCCGACAACAATTACTATACCGAAGCGACAGAAAGACGATGACGTAACAAGTTCGGACGGAGCCGAGAAAGATCTTTGCCCGATAACAAAATCACGATCCGCTAACCGCGACGCGAAGACAGGTTCGAAAAACGCGTCATACAAGTTACTCTAGGCACGACCTTACGTCCCGCTAACGCGAACGTAACGCTATTTACTATCTCTCAACCACGACTAATTACGGACCCTAATTATTCCTCACCATTCGCTAATCACATGCACACGACGACAGACGAACGCACCGATAATCGGGCAAACGCAAGTACAACGACGAAGTTATTTACGCGACAAGCAATACGCGAATCACACCGACATACGATACCGACGAACGCGTACAGTAAAATCTTCACAATGCCGTCGGGATATTCTGGCCGGATCACAGAAAAGTATTACATTCACACAGAGACGATACGCTAAATAATAACCGGAACGCGTAGGCGCGCGTTGACCTTGCCACGACAATTCACTAACGACGCAAAATTACAATGACGCAGTTTTCTCCGTGCGCGGGCCGACAACAATTTCGCTGATTTCGTCAATTCTGCGCGATAAACGAACGAACACCGAGCGCGAAAATCGCGACTTCACCGTCGCTTTATCGTTAAGCGCAGAATAAACACCGCACCGATTCGCGTTATCCCGAGCCCCGGAGAGACGAAAAGCTTAACATTTAGCCGTCGCGACAATTATCCCTGAGCCCTCGCCGCTTGACGTCGGTCGCATACACTAAATTCGGAATATTAATTATCGCTAATATACGGGTTTGGCCCTCGCCAAATCACTAACACGAAATTCGTGACGACGTCAGAACGACGCGACTCGGACACACTGTACGCGGCTCACACAGACTCACGACGGGGTAGCCTCACCGGTCCGGTTGCTCCTTGATCCTTGGGGGCCTTCGTGAAGTCGACGTCCGACAGCTTCCAAGATCCGCGACAATGTTAATTAACCCTCAGTTCCGACACACCTGTCCCGTCAAGCGCTCGCGCCAGTCTAACCTGTAAGGATTGCACGATCCAGGGTCGATAATCCGGGGCCAGCTCCTAGCTGCGCGCCCGGGGTGCGTAATCGCGCGACCAATCACGTACGCGCGCCGCTTATCGCCGCCGCGCGACGAACAACGCTGTACCGGGGGGCCTACGCGCCCCCGGCCCTTATCTGCCGAATCCTTTTGACAGACTTTCGCCTCTTTGGCGTGCCGCAAAATACATTCCTACGGCAGGGTGGTATCGCCGTTCGCCGTTGGAAGTCGGCGGGTCGGGTTGCGCCGGCTCCGCGAACAAGTTCGCATTTTTCTTTAGGGCGCCTTCGCCGCCCGTTCCTCGAGGCGGCCTTGTCCCGCAAGGGTCCGCTTACTTCCCGACGTCCTGTGCCGGTGTTTGCTTTCAAACAAATATTCTCGACCGACGTGACCTTCTCCCGGATTGCCAAATAATTATTATGCCGAAGAATCGTCGAAGCGGACTCTTCCCCGAATTCCGGTGATTTTCCATCGTTCGACTGGTTTCCTTGCTGTTGTCAATGCCGCTGGCCAGGATGCTCGCTGAGGCTCCCCTCGTCGTAAAAAAAAAAAAAATAAAACGTACAACTAAATTAAAACTAATCCCTCATAATTATTTTTCGCCTCTCCGGATATTTCGGTTCAGATCTCGGTTTTTGAGCCTGGCGCGGCCGCTCGACTTTCGCCACGCGGTATAAAAGGGTGCGTTGGACGCGCGTCGAGACGGCAACGTCACAATATATATGTATATACTTATATAAAGATGAAACATATATTAAAAAGTATAATTATAAAAAAATATACTTTTTTAATATACTTTTATAAATAAATATACTGAAAGGAATTTTCATCGTCTAAAATTGAATCAAAATGAGTTTTCAATTCTTGATACGAAGAATATGGTTAATATTAATTAATATAAAAATATATGTTAAAGAAAAATTATTTTTGATTTTATATTATATTATGAATCGGGCCGAACGGTTTTCCGTGGCTTTCGATACCTCGAGCCTCAGTTCGGTAGTATCAGTCGGCGAAATCGGAGCTACTGAATTATTGTCACTCGACAAACACCGAACGCGGCCTATTTGTACGCTGCAACAATAAAAGTCTTTGTCTGAACGAAGAACACTTGTGTTAGTTACATGCAATCTTTTCCATCCATAAGGCACTCGCGTTTTTTACCGACACCGTGCATCGAGAATCGGCGGTTTAACTTTTCCTACTTCACGTGACGCAACCACGAGAGAATTTGGTTCGACGTTGAACAAATAAATTGTTGGCAATTCCAGGGTATTCGAACATGTATGGGCTACAGGATAACCTAAAGTTTTAAAGCTCACAGTTATTTTATCAGGCAAGTGTAGCGATAAAGTTACAAAGAGTAACAGTTTTAAAAGATTTTCTTGTGTCAAATTTTTTGTATATGTTTTGAAAAAGTAAGAAACTTGAGTTTGAATATTATTCAACTCTTCTAGATCAGTCTTTAGAACAGTTACAACTTTATTAGGATTAGCAACTTGTTGTTCAAATAGATAATTTACTTTAGAATCAGTCAAATCTGTAAAAAATTTATTACAAAATAACGGGATTCCATCTTTAATTTTTTAAATAAAATTATGACTTTCTATGCATAAAACGTTTTCTGCTATAATGCTAAGCTGATCTTTTATTTCTGATTCTTTTGGATTTTCTAGAAGTCCATAAGTTGCAAAAAAGTCTAATAACATGTCTTTCTTAGAATCGTTTATATCTTCAAAGAAATTTTTTGCTTTGTATATTAACCTTTGTTCCACTGGTGTTAAGAAGTGAAAAAAATCTTCCCATTTCTTGCTTTATTTCTTTATCTAGCGAACCTAGTTTCAAATATATGGATTTACATATATTCGTTGGGATTGATTTTGTTAAAATTATGGTATGGACTAAAATTCTACCAATGCAATGATTGGGAAGTTTTTATCTAAATCTTTCCTTATTTTTGATAAAGATAAAAAAGGAACTAACCGGTACTCTCCTCTGAAGAATTCGGACATAATTTTTTTCCAAAACTCGGAAAATAATTCTTTTGTTAAGTCACCATAGCCCTAATTCATCTTTAAAAGCAACTTTTATCTTTTTTTGTACTATAGTTTCATCTGTATATAAGCCCAACATTGCTTCGATAACATTTTCTCTTTTGATTATAACATCTATATCAATTATTTCTCTATTAGGTAAATCTGGATACTCAATTTCACTAGTGTGGGCCGCTGCCCACGTTTTGTTGGAGGAGATGGCCGAAGGGTCCGCAAGTGACGGAGACTGAGCTTTGTATAGACTATGTTTATTTCTTATTTACACTATGTACAAGCTGTGAATTGTCTTTGGCTTATTTTTGTGGTGGCCCTGGAAAGGGCCGTTTGTTTCGGTGCCTTGTTGAAAGGCCGACTATACAGAGGCCCAGAAGACGACGGAGTCTTCTTCCTTCTTGTTGCGGGGTACTGCTCACGCCACTGGATGGAAGGCTGCGTGCGCGTGTACCTCGGTGTCCCCCACTTAGGACGGAAGGCCGGCGGAAGGCCCGGTGGTGTATAGCTCCGGGTGCTCTCCGCGGTGTTGTCGGCTGTCTCCGTCTGGGTAGCCGTGGATGTTGGTTGGCTCTCCCAGTCGGAGAAATCCGACTGCGTCCCCTGCTCCTGTGTCCGAGATGTCCGTGCCCCGGAGGATCTGAGGTGACCTTCCCAGTCAGACGAGTCTGACTGTGTGCTCTGTTCGCAGGTGGTAGGCGGGTAGCACTGAGTCCCGCGAGGTACCTGGTGGCCGGGCAGGTCTGCGATCCACACTCTCGATGTCCGGCTGGCGATGGTGGCAGCGGTGAGAGGAGCGGCGGAACGCTCCACTGGTCGGTCGGCGACGTGTACCTCCTCAGTCGGTTGTCCCAAGTAGTGAGGAAGTAACAAGGTGGCCGAGTGAGTCGTGCAGGCGGCAGGTCTACTGGTTGTAATCTCCACTTCTGTAGTGCCAAGCTTACGCCCTTGCCGGCGGTTGCCCTCGTCAATGACCCTTTGGTCCCTCCTGTCCGCGATGCTGGCCCGGGTGAAGTGGGCGGCGGCAGTGGACGTCGGCGTACCTTGGTGGGTGAACGCTGGGTCGCCAAGGTGTAGAGAGAGAAAAGAATATACGAGCGGATTCGAGTTCCGTTCAACGTCACGTACTTAAATGCTCTAGAGAAGATCTCTTTGTGAGGCTCAAGCCGTGACTAATGAACCGTGCGACGCGCGAGCTTATATCCCCACCGTGAGTAAATGTTACTCACGGATAAGGAACTTTTCGCGTGCGCCTCGTAGCGGCTCCGCGCTGTACCGCGGCGGCGGATCGCGAGCGCTTGCGAGAAAGCTGAGCCTGACGTGAGGCTTGCTTTCAGGCTCTTTTGTGCGGTCGTATAGACCGCCACAACTAGTATGTTCTTGGTTTGTTTCTGTAATATATGAAAAATTGTCCAAATCCGATAAATCTGAATCAAATTCATCTGTAAGAGAAAGAAACTTGGTTGTATGGTGTTGTTGAAACTTGTTAATATGGCTTTTGCACACAGGACGCGGAAGCGCTTGCCGCGCGGTAAAAAGCAACGCGATAGACAATCATTATTCGCTTTTATGGAAAAGCGGTAAATTGATTGCGTTGCCTGCCGCGCGGCAAGCGTTTCTGCATCCTATTCAAACATCTTCGCGCGTTTTGTGTGTAGGAACCAATACTGATAGTATTTCCTTCTCGAAATTTGATTAAAGCTTCATTTGTGTAAAAAATTCAATTTGCTATTTTAATTTCTATTTATTATATTTGCCAAATAATGAAGCAACTTACTTAGATTTTGGTCACTTTGATAAGAGACTGTTCTGTTGATTAATCTATCCTGATTCTGAACATCTTGGAAATCGTCATCAGATTCATCGTTATTTTGTTGTAATCGAGAACCTGATTGTGTATCTACAGACTCTCTTCTGATAATTTGTCTATTCCTCGTATTGTAATTCTGATGTCTTATCCCCATATCTTGATAATTATTATCATCAGATTCATTGTTGCTTGATTCTTGTCTAGAGTTTGGTTGTGTTTGTAAAGAGTGTCTTCTGATAACAAGTCTATTGTGTCTGTTAAGTCCTAACTTTTCTATCGATGAGTTTTCGTATAACGCATCAACATTTGTATCGTTTGTTATTGCATGATCAGAACAAGACAAATCTCTACGGGATAATTCTCTATGGGATAATAATAATTGTTCCTATAGGCACTTCATTTAGTAATTCTTCAAGTGTATCCACTGCTAACAATGTAATTTTTTTGTCTCTAGCACATTTCCCAAAACGAAATTTAACTGATTCTAATTGTACTCTTGAATAAATTTCACAAATATATCTTTGGACTCTAGTCATCGACCAATTCGATTTGAATTCGATAATTTTTTACCTGCCAATAATAAGAAATCTTCATAATATTAAAAATATAATTGAAAATAATATAAATTAATCGTATTAAAATCTTTTTATTGTGAAATTATATTGTGGAATATTTTACAAAAACCATTTTCTTTCAAATAAGTACATTCGGTCACGCATGAATAGTAATCGGCATTTGATCTACGTAGTAAGAAAAGAGTGCATTTGTTCACTGATTGTTTTGGCCGGCCTCTTGGGCTTCCGGATAATTGAAACGAAGTCTAAAATTTTCCCTGGTAGCTTGCATAATTTGAGATCGTTGCTGCTGAATAGCCTCCTTTATTGAATTTGCAATAGTCGATAATGCAAATTCGTCTCGGCTATTCATCTGAGACATAAAGCAAATACTTAACTTATATATTGTTATTCATAAGCATAGATATTGCCATGCATAGCATAGATTTCCACATATCACACCTCATCCGAGGGACATCGCGTGGATGTCACGATGGCTATATGTCATATGGATATTAGAGATGATAATTTGGATCGGATAATAAGATATCCGCATACCCGGATACTCCCTCACTATCCGAAACATGCGGGGAATTCCCGAGTGTACGAGTAGCCGGACCGTATTATACGGATACCCGTATTACCTGTATTCACTGACATAACCATGTACTCGTATTGTCCATATTCTTACCAGTAACGTGAAGTGTATATATGTGTTTTGTGTTATATATAACATAGCAATTGTCATTCACATAACTAAACTTAACATAGCGATTTACTTCACATAATACGGGTACACGATTGTAGGCCTGTTCGTGTTGCTTGCACTTTTTGCACTTAAAATCTTCGTTTTCTCGCTCTCCAACGCCCGAATGTATATTCATATCGTTTTAAGTGCAAACATTTGTGGAGATTTCAAGCAACACGAATAGATCTTGTGTCAACAAATACGAGTAATACGGATACCCGTATAATACAGTTCGGGTACCATTAGCCTTAAAAGATATCGAGACGATCGGCGACATCCTATGGACAAAATATGCTGTGGATATTGTCATCGAACTATCTTAAAATATTAACATATTTTTGTAATTACCTTTGTTAATATTGTAAAATCGCACTTCTCACTTTCGATTTACGGTCACTAGTAATATCTGTTACTAATAAACTCCCATCTCTCACCAATAACAATCAGTCTAATCAACATGACAGTGATGCCAAGATGAGGACGCAACTGACGTGAAGTCGAATAGATAGAGTCCCTATAAAGGGACTTTATAGGGACTCCAGAATAGAGCGCACACAGCGCCCCGAGAGCACACAGCGCCCCGAGAGCACACAGCGCCCCGAGAGCACACAGCGCCCCGAGAGCACACAGCGCCCCGAGAGCACACAGCGCCCCGAGAGCACACAGCGCCCCGAGAGCACACAGCGCCCCGAGAGCACACAGCGCCCCGAGAGCACATAGCGCCTCGAGAGCACATAGCGCCTCAAGCGCACACAGCGCCCCGAGAGCACACGTACATACATGCTTCCTCCCTGTGTACCCATTCCCTCTATTCGACTTTCACGTAAGCCGCGTTTTTATTCTGGCATCTGTTAAGTCCTGACTTTATTTGGAATTAATTGAGGATACTGAGGAGAACTCAATGAACGACCCACGTGAATACGATACAAGATTTATTTCTTAGACACGTCACTTGCTTACATACGTATCGTAAGGCAACAAGAAGTACGACAGCGCCACGCTGGTTTGTACTAACTACTCTTGTCGATATTGGAGATTGTTCTCAATATCCTACAGCATCACTGCATATAACTAGGGAATTTATTTCTTACGATATAGATACCACAATTTAAGAGGATGCGTGCCTGGAGTGACAGGCGAACTCCAACGCGAAAGCGCCATCATTTCGATGGAACTAATAAAGAAATAGACATTATCGACGCAATGTCGATGTGTATTTCTTTGGATGGTAACTGCGACCGAATTCTATCGTAAACTTACTTTAATAACGTCGTACGTCGGTTTCGCTATTAGTGGGAATCGGAGAATGGTGAAAATTTTTGTTTTTTCGTAGTACGCGTTATTTTTACATATTTTTCTATCTGTAGCCAGTCCTCGGCATGGACTGCGAACGGAAAATATAATCCCCTTGGAATTTGTTGCGTTACCTCCTTTAATTGCGCGATTATTGTTTCTACCGGCATTAATTTTAAATGTATTGTTCCTTGTCGTACGTGTGCAAGGTAATCTAATACGTTTTCCGCGTCGCGTATTAATTCCGTAATGACCGCGGTAACTATTTGGAAGTGCTCGGTAATATCTTCGCGTTCGAAAAAGGCGTTTATTTGCTTCTGTAGAAGTTTTTCGTTCCGTTGGACTATATTTTCTAGCGTTTCTATGTACGCTATCGTTGTATTTATTACCTTTATTTGGTTTTTCACTGCGTGCTGTACTGTTTGTTGGTTGTTTTGTATTAACTCCAATTGCTCCTTAATTTGTTTTTCGTCTTCTGCGTCCATTGTTCCAAACAGTGTTTTTGCGATTGATCCTATCCCGTTGATTAGTCCCCGGCGTCTGTCAGTCGGTGATCTGTATACGGTTTGGATCTGCGTCATAATACTTTTTAAGTATCTGGCCTCTCTTGTTGCAATGCTTTCGAAACTGGTGCATGCGTCTTGTTGGTATTGTACGTGGAACTTCAGCGTGTCACATTTCAATTGTTGTTCCTGTATGTACTCTTGTATTTGTTTGTACCTTTGAAGTAATGTCTCCAGGTCCAATTTTATTACTAGCTTCCAGGTTTCTTTGGCGTAGTGTAATCTTCCGATCTTCTCGAAATATAAGCCTGGGTTATGGTTGAATTCTTGTAAGTCCTATGGCTCCGTGTCATATGGCTTTGTGAGTACCTTGCTGTTCCAGCAGGTAAGCATCCTGTAATTTAATATTATCTTTTTACTTCTCTCTGGATTGTTGAGATGAGTATTGATAATTTTATCTTTCGTTAATTTTGCTTATGCTTCTATAAACAGCTTAAGCTTATTTACGTGTATACGTATTGTTTTTCGCCTTTTTTCAATTGTGTAGTTGACATCGGAATTCTTTTCAAGTATTGTATATGGTCCATAGTGATTCGAGTTTTTTCGATCGTCCTCGTCGTAATGTCTCGTCATAGACCAGTACCTTGTCGCCTATTTTAAATTGCGTTACTCTAGTTCCTTTGTCGTAATATTTTTTGGCCTTGATTTTCTCTTCCTTGAGATGTCCTTTCGCGAGTTAGTTCGTTGCCCGCAATCTCTCTCTTAATTCCTGCGCGTAATCGTCGTAGTTATACGTAGGTTTAGGAGGTTTTGTTAGTGCTGTCGGTATTTCCGCTTGATGTCCGTAAATTAATTCGAAAGGTGTGTATCCGGTTGCTGTATGCGGTGTCGTGTTATATGTAAACATCGCAAATGGTATCCATTCGTCCCAGTCAGTTTGATCTTCATTGATATAATGTCGTAAATATTCAGCCAGCGTGCGGTGCGATCGTTCTAACGCGCCGTTACTTTCAGGGTGGTACGCGGTTGTCTGTATTTTATTGATTTTTAACAATCTGCACGTATTCTTAAAGATCTCGCTAAGGAAATTTGTACCCTGTTCTGTTAAAATTTTTTCTGGGATCCCGTGTTCAAGAACAATTTTTGTTACCAATTCTTTACTAATCGTATTCGCTTCTTGATTTGGGATCGGTATCGCTTTGCTGAATTTCGTTAAGCTGTCCTGGAACGTTAGTAGATATTTGTTTCTGTTCGAGAGTGCAATTAATTCCGTGAGCTTGCGTGTGAAATGTGAATATCGGAAGATTCGGACAACTCAGATAAGTAGTTCTTCAAATTCTATTAATAACTAAATATATTTACAAAAATGTACAACTAATTACAGAGATTTGATTTGCAGTGAATCACCGGCTGCAGTAATCAGCGCGATAACTCTTACAGCGACTTTAAGAATTCGAAGCGGTTTTCAAGCGGTTTTCACTAGTGAAGCGGTAATCGACTAAATCAGCGCGAGCGTCATTAACGACTGACTTGTCCTTTCCAAAAAGGTCTAGAGAAGGAGCTCTTCTTTTCGCCGATAGCCAATAATTTTACTGCATTTAAAATTTGTCGAGGTGAGTCGAGGGCGCCGTTCGTAATTGGTTGGCGACGGGCCCTCGCAATCTCGGGCGCGTTCCTGCCATGCGCGCGCGTGAGATCGATCGCTCGATTGGCAATTGACGGCCAGAGTGATATGTCCGCGCATGCTTTCCGCGATCGAATTTACTGTGCGGCGGTTGTATTCGTTAACAATGTTTATTATTGTACAGAGCTTTTTTGGTTTACAAAAAGCGGAACGATGAAACTAATCTGTAATCGAATGATTTATGATCCTTTTTTCGCTTATTGTTTTGACCTTGTTTGTACAAAAATAAACGTTGATTAGATGGAATAAACTGCTTTGAGAAGCGAAATTAATTAGAATGCAATCTCAAACAGTTTCCTTTCGTTCTTACTGTTAGCGGTCCGACTATATCCAACGCGCATTTTTCGAAGAGTTGAAAGGGCGTATCGGTAATTATTAGCGGCATTTTAATTTTTCGTGATAATTTATTTTTTTGGCAGGATTCACATTTTGCTACGTATTTTTCGACGTCCTTGGTTATTCCTGGCCAATTATAGTTCAGACGGATCCTTTTTATTGTTCGCTCGACTCCTTGATGTCCTCCTGTGGGCGCATCGTGATATTCATGCAATATTTGTTTCTTTTCTTCCTCCGTGTAGATTTCTGCATTGTCGGCGCTTGTCTCGTCTTTTTCTATTGCGTGTATTTTTCGCTCTTCTTCTGACTCGTTCGTATCTCAAGTTACGTTGCGGCTTAGTGCATCGGCGTTCGCGTTTACTCGTCCGGCTTTGCGTATTATTTCGTAGTCATATTCTTCTAACTTGAGTCTCCACCGGATTAGTCTTGATCCGGGGTCATTGACATTGAATAACCATATTAAAGGTTTATGGTCGGTCACGATTTTAAATTTTGTACCGTATACGTATGGCTTAAAATGTTTTACGGCCCATACTATTGCTAGTAATTCTTTTTCTGTAGTATTATATAGTTTTGCTCCGCTCGTGATAAAATTCTGCTGGCGTAAGCAATTAGCCAGTCGTTGCCTACCTTTCCTTGCGACAGTACTGCTCCGATTGCATAGTCGGAAGCATCGGTGGTTACGATGAATTCCTGCGTAAAATCGAGGTACTGTAGCACTGGCGCCGTTATTAATTTTTCCTTTAACGTATCAAAAGCGTTTTGTTGATCCGTGGTCCATTCGAACTTCTCCGCCTTTTTTGTGAGCTTTGTTAGCGGCTTGGCAACTTTTGAAAAATCTATGAATTTCCTATAATATTCGGCTAAGCCTATGAACGACTATATGTCTTTTACTTTTTTCGGTGTCGGAAATTCTTTTATTGCCGTTAGTTTCGAAGGGTCCGGAGATATTCCGTTCTCCGAAATTATGTGACCCAGATCAATTATTTCCTTGCGTAAGAACTCACATTTGTCCGGCTGCAATTTTAGGTTGTTTTCTCGAAGTCTCTGTAATACTTCCTTCGATCGCTTGTTGTGGTCCTCTAGGCTTGCTCCGTATATGATGATGTCGTCTAAATAAACTAGGCATTTAAGTCTTTGGATTCCGGTGAGTACGGAGTTCATCAATCGCTTGAAGATCGCCGGCGCATTCTTCAATCCTAACGGCATTCGATTGAATTCGTAATGTCCGTAGGGCGTTGAGAATGCTGTTTTGTTTTTGTCTTGCTCGGCCATCGGGATTTGGTGATATCCTGACGCCAAGTCCAGCGTTGTGAAGTATTTGGCGTTTCCCAACTGGTCCAGTATGTCGGTGATATTGGGCAGTGGAAATGAATCGCCTATTGTTAAGTCGTTTAGTCTTCGAAAGTCAACTACCACTCGAAGCTTAGGTTTTCCGGATGCGTCGGCCTTTTTTGGTACCACTAATAAGGGTGCGTTCCATTGACTCGCACTCGTCCTTATTATTTCGTTTTTTAACATTTCGGTTATTTGCCGATTTACTTCTGTCTTATGTTTTTCTGGAAGACGATATGGTCTCACATTTACCGGTGAGGTGTCAGCGCGCGTGTTTATCTCGTGTTTCATGGCGGCGGTGCACGTCAGCGGTTCTCCTTCTAAGTGAAATGTATCGGCGTATTCTTCGCATATTTTTGCGAGCGTCTGCCGTTCTTCCGTATTTAGATGTTCGGTTCGAAGTAGCTTTTTAATGCGGTCTTTACGCGGAGTATTGGATTTGTTTAGTTTATTATCTTCTATCACATGTATCCCGGTTGCGGGGTCTCGTTCTATTTCTTCGAGTGTCACCGTCGGCGTTTGTATTTCGACCTCCTTGTCTGTAGTGTTAATTATGCTGACGGAGCAAGTAAAATCCGTCGGCTCTACTAGGCCGTTGCCGATGTATATTCCGTGTGCGGTTTCTTCTGCGCGGACTATGCCTATTCGATTCGTATCGGTTGCGGCTCTAATAATTGTTTCGCAGCGCGGTTTTAATGTTATTCTGCTGGGGTTGTGCAGTTTTAATATCGCTTCTCCAATTCTGAGTCGCGCCCTTTTGAAGTCGCAGATGACGGAGTGCTTATGTAGGAAATCAAATCCTATGATTTCGTCGTGTTCGATAGGCATGTCGTCTTTTACTACGTAGAAGGTGTGCTTTATTTTATAACCATCTATTTTAATCGTAGCGTGCGTTTTCTCGATAGTATGTATTTTATATCCGGTCACTCCGGTGAGTGCAATTTTGCCTTCGTAGATCAATGTTTCGTCCTTTAATTCTTTAAGTTTTATCAACGAAATGGTTGATCTCGAATCGCACATCATGCTTATTTTTCCGCTCTTTACTTCGCGTACGGGTAGAGTTACCATTGGCAATTTCGGTTTGATGTGTGTGTGCGGTGTATTTTTTATATGTGAGACGCGATATTTTAGCGCTTTTGAAGGTGCTCTTTTCCTATCCTCCTTGTGTTCGTCTTCGCTCCTGTTGCTTGCGGAGTCGGTGCTCCTTTTTCGCTGTCGCTGCGAGTTTTTTCGTTCGCGTGTATCCTCGGCGCGTGTTTTCCTATTGTCTTCCCGATTTTTATATTCGCGATTTTTCGGTCGTCCGTTTAGATTCCAATATTCATTGCGGCTATGTCCGGACTTCTTGCAATGTGTGCAATATTAATTTATTGTATTTACTCGCGATGATTTCTCGGGTTTCGGGAGCGCGTATTTATTGCTGCTGCGGCATTCGCGTCCGAAATGACCGTTTTTTCCACATTTATAGCATTGCGAAATCGGGGCACGAGTTTGTCGCGGATAATTTGTGTCAAATTTGTTTTTGTTATGAAACCCGGTCGTCGTATGCCCGACGAGTTTCTCTTCCGCGCTCGCGCCGGTTATCGCTTCCTGGAGTGTCTTATATCGCTGCGCTCGGACGAGGATCTTAAGGTCATCGCGTAACCCGATTTGAAAATTGATCAACGCTTGCTTTTTTATTGTTTGCTGAATTGCGCGTTTAAATACGGGAGAGTGGTCTTCTCCCTCGATCATGGAGTCGTATAGCTTTATAGCTAGTAAATCGACGCGTTGACCGAAAGCGTGCGCGGTTTCACTCGATTTTTGTTTTAACGAATTGAACTCTATTTGTAGGTGTGTCGTGCTCTGTTTCGTCTAATAACAGTCTTCTAGTTGTTGTCTGAGTTCCTCGTATGTCTGAATATCGCGCGTTTCAAAATCCTGCATGGCTTTCCCTTTTAACTTGGTATACAAAATGGCATTAATTAATGATTCTTCGTCCGCGGGATTTATATTTTGCATGGCGTATGTGCAAGCGTTTGTGAATTCTTGAAGTTTATGTCGCGATGTTCCGTCGAAGTCTGGGATCATTGTCCGTGCTTCTTTTAATGTTAGGTAATGCAATGCGGTGCTACGTCGATTTCTAATATCGTTTTCGGTTCTTCCGTATGTCGCGTTGAACTCGTTTTCCGAATGTCGGGGGTTCCCTGATCTGTATCTGTGTCGTATTTGACTTATGTCCAAATTAGCAGGACGGTCGCGTACTTGTTCGCGTAGAGCGTCTAATTGCTCTTGCATTATTCGGAATCCTTGCACAAGTTCGACAAGCAGATCGTTACTAGGGTCGGATATCGGTTCTCCTGCATAACGCGCGGCGGCGTTTTCTTGAGCCTGTTGTGCTCGTAAGTTTTCGATTTCCCGGTCGACGGCGTCATGGGGGGCAGTTCGCGTCGTCGTGTTCCGTCTCATGTCGTCGTCGCTATTCGCGCTAAAAATGCTACCATCGACTGATACGGGGGAATAATTTCTCCTAACCGAAACTCGGTTGTTGGATGCGCGTCTCGCGATCGGATTGACCTCTGGTTCGGGCGAGCTTGCGTCCGAATAAACTGTGTCTAAGTTTAGGCGCACGTTATCGCTGATGTCGCGTGCTGCGGCTTCGGCTACTTGTACGGAAGTTACGGTGCCGAATCTATTAAAAAGTCGCGACGGTGCGCTAAGAAATCGTGATTTCTTAAATGTAACGCGTTTCTTCGGTTGTTCCGACATTAGGTAGCGCCTTTTTATTTTATACGCACGGAGTTTTTAGGCTAACGCTTTCGTAGTGTCGCTTTACAAAATTATTTTCGCACTTACATTAGTAGTACGGCTCGCATTTTTCCTCGCTGTATCGCTCGGCTGCTGACGCTGCGATTCTCGGCTCGGCGGCTAATACGGCGGTGGCTCGATACTTGTTGCACGGCGGTTGTTGCCCTGCGATGCGTTGTCTGTGGAGTTGTCGTATGTCGTTCCTCGGCGGCTCCAATTTCAGCGGCGTTGCTCGTTGGCGGTGCGAATGACCGATACACAGTCTAATACGCGCACGACAAGAATGTCACTGTCACGATCACTTGTGTTTTTATTTAACTGGCTCGATGATGGTCTCGATGGTAATTACGAGGGTGTCCTCACTGTACCGATGTTCAACTCTCGTGGGATCGCGCAAAAATTCTATGTACTTGTCTTGACAAGCGTTGCACTCGGCTCCGTCTCTGACGCCGGTTAGTCGCTTTTGACAATTGCGGCAGTTGATCCCTACGAGTACTCCATCAACTACAAGTGTGTTTCCTGATTCGTAACCACTGAGATTTCGAATCTATACACGCACGACAACGGGCTTCTTTCATCTCTATATGGAGATATCCGATGCCTTTCTGGCAATAGAGCAGAGGTTCTATAGTTACCGGTTCCGGGCTCGAGGACGAGAAGTAATCTTGGAAGTTTCGTGGGCACATTGGATGCAAGCTTCCTTCCTTTGGTATCGTTCTTCACCAAGACGGTCTTCCGGCTGTCCCACCGCTGCCACCAATTTTATGTTGTGCCTGTCGTGAGGCACGAGGTATATCGGGATCGTTGCCGGATAAGAACTGGGAAGTTCGGGCTCCGCCCAGAGAAGAGACACCTTTTCACTTAAAAACTTTATTTATTTCACAAAACACTAGATATATATATATACACATATATATATCTGTAAATTATCACAATGCGTGAGTTAGATATTTCGACACGGCCCGGCGCGTACTTAATACAAAGGGTAACGACGACCCGTTCTTTACTTGTACGTTAAATCGTTTCGATAACTGACCGCGACGACACGTAATACTGTGATTTAATGACTGCCCGCCGCGTTTTGGCAGTGGGTCCTTTTATATTAAATAATTGGGTCGAAACGCGGTCAAAGTCCAGATGCAAGCGAAGGAGGTTAAAAGAAATCCTTCGCTTGCACTTTGGCAATATTTTGTAGGTCGCAATCTTTTGCAAATTCGCTCTTTTCGTAATTTTCGTTCTCGTTTCGCGCGTGACCTGCTGTGTCGGCGTTTCGCGCGAGTATTTTTCCTACTTGAGTTATAATATGGAATATATATAAAATATAATAATTTAGCCCGTTATATTTTATATATTTATTAACAGAGCCTATTATTTACATTGTTAATTTTACGCTGGCTGAAAGTATGCGTACCCAAACTTTTTTTCAATTCATCAAACGTAATTTTAATTATCAAGTAGTCACTAACATGAAAACGTGGATAAAAGCACAAAAATCTATATCTATCATGCAGATACGCATCAAGTTTTTAAAGAACTGTATCAGAGCTAACATCATCTTACCACATTTAAATCGGTTCAAAGGTTACGACTTTAATTTACACAACAACATTTCCGTCAAAAAATTTCAAAACATTTTACAAAGGTTCGCTAAAAGCATGATGCGGAACGAAATATATGACGCACATGAGCAAATCCGAGTTTTACGCACACGCTCCTACAAGTTGGTACGACATATCTCACACACGTTGCCAATCTCAATATGCAACAATTTCTTTAACACTCAATATAAATCTCTCCACCGCCATTTCGCGAGCGAACGTGAAAGAATAGAAAAGAAACTTTGCTGGCTGACGAATAAACAGAATAGACTCACTATACAGAAAATCCGTCCGGTACAATATTTCAAGGCCACGCCACTGCACATAAACGAAATGACATCAAACATATGCCTTCCTCCAGACAATGACACTCAAACAGAGACGAGTTCCGCCGAGATGTTCTCTCTCAAACCAGATTTCCCTATCCCCGTGTCCTCTACTAACGAAATATTCCTCAATCCTACCGACTTCCAAGATCCATCCCCCTCTCCTTTACACATCCAGAACAAATGGTTTGTCAATTTGTCCTCCACTCAGATACCACAACAAGTACAAGGACTCCTACAACTAGGAGATAACTTTAGTTTACCCACAAAGAACAAAGACGCAATCATAATTGAATTCATAAAATGTGTGGAGAACAACATTGGCAAACTTCCACCACACATCCGTCACATCATCCGCAACAGAACTAATCCCATCATAAACAGCCTATCTAATTATACATTCAAGAATTCACCACTGGAGAAGGAGATCATCAGGGCGTCGATCGCCACGAATAATTTCATACAAGATAATCCGGACGTGATTTTCACAAGAGCAGACAAGGGCAACGCAACCGTAGCCCTTGACAAAACAGATTACATGTACAAAATGAATGCTCTCTTAAATGACAATAACACATACTCGAAAGTCAGCAAAGATCCAACAAAAAAACTAATTAGAAATCTCCACGAGATGCTCGCGAGATGGAAGAAACGCGATTATATCACAGACAACATTTATAAAAGACTTAACTGTACGGATGGCGTATTACCCAGAGCCTATGGTGTGCCAAAAATTCACAAGCCGGGTTTCCCTCTCCGTATCATCGTATCATCTAAGAATAGCCCGTTATATGAATTAGCCACTTTTTTACACAACATCATTAACGACTCCATACCAGCAGCTAACAGCAGAATCGACAACAGCTTTCAACTCGTCGAAAAATTAAGAAACAAGCATTTTCCGGACAACCATAAACTGCTATCATTAGACGTGGTTTCTTTGTTCACCAACGTACCGACAGATCTAGCCTTGGAGAGCGTAACAAAAAGATGGAACTCCATTGAAGAAAAGTGCACCATTCCACGCGACGAGTTCATGGCGGCAGTCCGGTTCGTCTTAGATTCCACCTATTTCATTTTCGATAACGTCTACTATCAACAGACGTTCGGCACACCTATGGGCTCCCCGCTATCTCCAGTCATCGCCGACATCACTCTACAAGATCTGGAGACGAGGGCGTTCGAGATTCTCCCAGTAGATCTCCCATTTTTTTATAGATACGTAGATGACATCTTGTTGGCCGCGCCTTCCTCCATGTGTAACAACATATTACACACATTTAATTCATTACATAAACGTCTACAGTTCACCATGGAGGAGGGTGAGGATAACCAAATCAATTTTCTGGATGTCACTCTGATTATCAGAAACAACGTTATTAACTTTGACTGGTACCATAAACCAACGTTTTCAGGGAGATATTTGCATTTCGAGTCTCGACACCCTCTCTGCCATAAAAAAGGCACCGTCATCGGCCTCATAGATAGAGCATTTCGTCTTTCTCATCCGGATTTTCACCAAAAAAATCTGAAATTCGTAATTAACACGACACTCAATAATGGCTACCCGTTAAAATTCATATTTGAGACTTTACATGAAAGACTCAAAAAATTAATTGCATCACATAATAAGAAAAACGACAACTCGAGCATTACGAATTATATTGACATAAATAACTTAATTAAATCGAGTTACTTCAATATCCCGTATATACCGACAATTTCGGAGCGATTTGGACCTGTGATACGTGATCTACAAACAAAATTATCTTATACTAGCATGAACAAGCTAAGAAAGTACATACGCGTACATAAAGATATATTGCCGAAAGAATCACATAACAACCTAGTATATAAAATACCATGCAAAGATTGTGATGCCTCATACGTAGGCCAAACAGGCAGGCTATTAAAAACTCGCATCACAGAGCATCGCAATCATATTAATAAAAGAACTTCACAACACTCGGTCATCACAGATCACAGGCTAAATGGTCACGAATTCGCATGGGATGAGGTGGAAATCCTGGATGAGGAAAGCACATACAAAAAACGTTTGATGTCGGAGATGATATTTATAAAGAGGCAAAAAAACAGCCTCAATTTACAAACCGACACCGAAGGCCTCCATCAGGCTTATCTTACGACAGTGGAGAGAATGTCAAAAATTTACAATCACCGCGCGCCAGATTACGTCATTAGACTGATAGACTAATCACTTCGATATTCACAATGTTTACACACGCACGCACAATGTCACGCGACAACTTAAAAATTTTAACATATGTTAACCGACAGTTGTGTACTGTCTCTCACGGCTCACGGTCCTGTCACCGATCGATGAAGTAAGATACCTCTCCATCATCATATAAATTTATCTAACAATCAAACCAAGCCGCAAACTGAGTAATTAATTCACACATAAAGTTACAGTCAAAATGGTTACAACCACAAAGACTCACGGCAATTTTTCCTTCACGACTGGAACCGGGAGAGGAATTATTTCGTTGAATTGACGGTAAGGTCAGTGATGACCGTGGATAAGCGAACTAACGAATACTACATGTACGTAAAGCAATTTTTTATGATAAAAAAATTTTTTTCCGCAACACAAACCGCCGATAAAGAAATAATTATCCACGTATCTCCAAAATTTTAATTGTTAACGATCAACTTATAATATATTCTGTGTTACTATTTTGTATCTTTCTCTGTTCATTGACAGTTAATTATTGACATCGCTGATGATGGTCCGAAAGGAGGACCGAAACGTACGGTTTTAATAAAAGGTTTTTTTACACATTAACCATTAAGTAGTAAAACTTATTTGCGCACCTCTTACAGCGCTTGGCTCTCATTTAGCCCGTTATATTTTATATATTTATTAACAGAGCCTATTATTTACATTGTATAATAATTTAATTGTGTATTATAGCTCAGGGCTATAACAGTATGGATAAAAAGGTGTACCATTGATCACCGGTACATAATTTTGCAAAAACTTTTGCAAAATTATGTACGGATGATAAATACATCTTTTTATATACATAAACAATTATATATATATAATAATTATATATATATATATATACATATATACATAATTATATATATATAAAATTGTGTATATATATATTTCACACTTCCTAAAATTACAAGATATCACACGTGTTTATGTGTGTAATAAAAGAGATAAACTAAGAGAGGGAAGGATGCTAAAATAACTTAAAGCAAAATATATAATAACAAAATAAAATATTTAATTTGGCAGAAAAAATGAAATACCAACATTTGTTGCACGGATAAGGGAAACTGCCAAAACCTTATCAGTATTCATAAAACAAAATTACATTAATAAAATTCAAAATAAATTTCTTAATTTATAAATATTAAAATATTTTATATTAATTAATTATTAATATATTAAAATTAAAAAAAATAACGTTACAATAAAATAATTATACATGTTAATTACACATGTTACAATAAAAAAAATACTTTTAATAATTTAAGAAATAAAAATGTAATATAATAAATAAAATAACACTTTATTCTATTGTTCCAATAATTTATAATTGTAACAAAACTTCTTAAGTTTATTAAAATTTAAAAACTGAAAAATAAAAATAAAATTTAAAAACTTAAAAAAAAAATATTGCATATATCTTATAGAAATGTAACGATAAATCTCTAGAAAATAAAATAACTATTAATAACAAAATATAGCATGCATTAAATAATATTGGCTCTACACGTCTGAAATTCTATATTTAAAAATTATTATGCAAAGTTAAATAAATAAAAAGCAAAAATATAAATAAATAAGCAAAAATATATTAAGTATCATCAGATTTGCGTTTTTCTCCATATAAATTTAGTGCATTATGCAGTTCTAAATGTCTTGAATCAATTTCGAAATTTGTAGAATTAATATTATTAGCTTGAAAACTGGACCGAACTATACAAATTGAAGAGACTGTATTATTAGCTTCGGTTTCTTTTTTTTATTTTTTACATCTGTTACGATAGAAAATATTCATTCGGCCTCGGCATTTGAATGAGGAAAAGAAAGAACTATTTCAACTAATGATTCTAAATTTGGAAACATCTTTTCCCCATCGAAATTTGTAAATTCTACTATACTTTTCCACATTTCATCTATTTCTAAACAAGCTAATTCATTTTTTTTTGTTCATCAAAAACTGATGGTAAAATTCGCCATTTAAAAGCTAATTTTGTTATTTCAACATGTTTTACCCGTTTCGCGATAAAAGTTAAATCTTTAATTTTTAATCTACCTTTATTATATAAAGCAATTTTAGGATCTAAAAAAGTTAATTGTTGGAAAAGTGTATCTCTAAAAGGCAAACGTTTAAGCATTTCTCGAACTGCAGTAATGTAAAAATCCAAACATTTCAATCTAATTTGTTGTGAACATTCCAAAGATAATGTTTCCAAAAAGTTCTCACATTCCGGTCCTACATATACATTTTCTATATTTTGTATAATATTCTTATCATCTACATCTAAATTAATAATATCTTTTAAAATATCAAACCTTATAAAATTTTGAGCTATTTGTTGAATTAATTGCCGACTATTCTCAAATAATTTGTGCATTAAAATATTACGCGATTAAAATAAAGTATTGAAACTATTAAAAAAATTTAATGAATATTTTAAAAATAGCATATATGCTTTAACTGAGTCATCATTTAAGTACTCTAAAAGAAATTCGGCAGATTTTACTTTATCTTCTACTGTTGCTAAAAGAAAATAACTTTTCAAAACTTCCCAGTTATCGAGAAGTCTAATAACACATTTGTGCAAACAAAGCCATCTCGTTTCTGATAATCTTAATATTTTACATCTTTGAACTTTAAAAAAATCCTGAAACTCACCCAAAACTGCACATCTCTTTGCACTGCCCGAAATATAAGTGGCAACTCCTCTAATCAAACTTTCGCAAGAAGAAGGTAACTTATCGCAAGCTTTACTAGCTATAAGCGCGGATGAATGGCAAATGCAGTTTAACGTTACTAATTCTGGTACTTCTACTTTCAGATGAGACATAAAAGAATTATTGCATCCAATCATAACGGATGCATTATCGCACGCCATTCCAACAATATTCTTAATCGGAATTTCCTTTTCTTCTAAAAAGCTTTTAAATGTTTTGAAAATTTTACTCGCGGAACAATCAGTAGCGTCTAAAGGTAACAATTCTAATAATTGAGTTGTAACTTTTTTATTTACAGGCGATACATATTTTACAAGTATACACATTAATTTATCTGATATATCTGTACTTTCATCGATTAAAATGGAAAATCTACATGTTTGTAAATATTGAACAATTTTCTCAATTTCGCGTTTTGCAATAACATGTTTAACAATATTTGCACACTTATTTCGAGCAAGTGAAAAATCTTGCACAACTTTGGGTTCTATGCAAATATCTTTTATTAATGGAATTAGGTGATCTGCTGTATAAAAAGCTACGTTATGCTCCGCAAAGAAAGCTGATAATTTAATTTCCGCGCGTTTAACTTTATCTTTATGCGATAAATTACTATTAATATTATTACTATTAATATCGGTGGTTTTATAATTAGGAGAATTTACATTTTTAATATGTTTGACCGTCTGTGAGTGCTGAACTAAATCTGTTTTGCAGCATCTGATGGTCTTATTGCATGCAATACAAAGCGCTTTATTTTCTACGGAATGAGGAGTTAACCATCCCTTAAAAATTTTTTTATCTAACCAAGAATTCTGGAAATCTCTAATTCTACGCTTCTTAGTAACTCCTTTTTCAATACTACAATTCATTGTCAATATAAATATTAATATTTACTTACCAAAAACTTGTAGCTAACCTGTTTTCGTCCGTTGAGTCCGCCGAGTCCGTCCGCCAAAACTTTCGCGCCCATAGCACTACCTTCTGTTTACTGCAGATAGATACGTCGTTGCAAAGGGTCATTATGGCCGCGCATGCGCGAAAAAATCCGGCCCGTCTCACAACACTGCTCTGGAGCATATAACGTATGACGTCATGACAATTGGTTAGGTTGTGACCGGACGGGGTTAACAAGAGTATCGGGTTTCAATAATTATAGGTTCTCTTACCTTATAATCAACGGTCGCCAGCCTGTTTCTCCCCCCACAGGCAAGGATACGATGGAACGAGTGGCCGTTATCCCCACTCCTTCTCTTCCTTTGTCCCGGCTCGATCAACAACAAGATGGCCGCCGGACACGCACGGACTTGTCGGGTGACGTCATCCACTGCGCAGTACCTTTCCCAACGGAAATTTCCTTTCTTCTTCGAAGTTAATGTATTTTTCTTTTTCTTTTCAGGTCGCCGTCTCCACGGAACAACACCCCGGATGTCAGGATTCACCGCTACGACGAATGGATCAACACTGGATCCCCACAAAGTTTCGCTATGATAAGCTTCGCTTACCGTCACGTATAAACGGAATAACGATATTATCGTTTCCCTTTTCAGGTTCCCGGATACTGGATAATCCCGACACTTACTACGGAACAGGATTCTCTCCCCGGTAGGTATGATAAATAAGTGGTGGACGCTTGTTGAAAATGTGTAAAAGTTTAAATATATTTTATCCGAATATATAAATATATTGTTCATAATAAACAGTACACACAAACCGCATACCCGCACACTCTCACGCAATCTCGCTCGCGTCGCGGAACAATTCCGTCGCGTATTCTACGTCCGAATATTTCCTTCAGATAGTCAGAGAACTGAGTTCTTAACGTTACAATAGATCCGCGGGAAAAAGCTCTCGATGCTTCCCGTCGCTTCGTTTTATCAAGCTCTCCCCACTCTGGTAGCCTCCCCACCATGTCGCCATCTGATGCATGCGCGTAGCGCCATCTTCTCGTTTCACGCACGCACACACTTTCATACTGCGTAATATATATAGCTGCTAATAAACTATATAATATCCTTATACTAGATAAAAAATAACATGTTATAATAATTAAAATACTCTTAAAGCTATTCGGTATCATCAGTACCGCAAAGTGCACTTCTTTGCGCAAAAGTGCAACTCGTTTGTTCTTACTGTATTTGCAAAAGTGCAACTCGTTTGTTCTTACTGCATTTGTTTATTGCTCTTGTAGCCTCTATGTGCCCACGAAACAACAAAAACGCATAACTCTGCCAAATACTTGGTGTAACATAAATAAAAACCATAATAATACGCGTACTATTCATTACGCAACAAAATAACCTGCACGGTATAATTCCTCTTAAGGGAACCGTTATAAAATATAAACCAATGAAACGAAACTCGGTGTTAAATTCACCCGTAAACTAAATAAACTTAAATTACCGCAAAAGTGCAGTACAATGTCGAAAAAGTGCAGACTACATAGGTACGAGACATCTGCACTTACTTGCACTTAATGTGCCAAATCGCTCGTTCGAGCGCTATCTTTTCACTAGTCACTAATCCGCTTCCCCCTCGGACACCTCGGACTCACCGATTGCCACCAGGACGTTGCGCATCAGTATCTCCCCCTCCGGTCCGGTGCCGACTTCCTTTGCCACGGACCTGTACCTTACAGGTTTGGTCGACCCGCTGGTACACCTTGAGCTGCTCCTCGATGTTCCTGCGACCGGCACCACGGTGTCAACGGTCAGCGGGTCCTTATTTAGGCTGACCCCTGTCTCCGCGATGATATCAGCCGGCTGGTCACCGGTCAGGCTGGTTACATTTTCTTTGGCTGTATCTCCGGTCACGCCCGCTAGAGTGTCCTTTGTTTGGTTAGGATCACTTGGCTCCTTCACCTCCGGTCCCTCGAGCGATGGTACGACGCCGGTTGAGACGATGGGACCTCCGGTTAGGTTTCAAGGTTAGGTTGTAACCGGACACTCGAGGTCAAGAGTTTACAATTTGCTAATTATAGGTTCTCCTACCTTATTATACGGTCGCCAGCTTGTTTCTTCCCTACCCACAAGCAAGGTTCTACGCCGCGGGATGACCGTTATGTCCCCTCCACGCAGCTTCCTTTGTCCCGTTCGCCGCGTCACCAAGATGGCCGCCGACACGTTCAGACTCGTTAGGATGACGCAATCAATTGCGTCGTTTCCTCCTCACAAAGACCCTTTGTTCTCACACCCTTTTAACGGTTTTTTATTTTCTTTTTCAGGTTTTCCGTCTCCAGCTATCACCACCAGGATGCCGATGCCACCAGCAGACAGTTCGAACCACCGAAGAATTGATCACAAAGGTAAGTACCGATTCTTCACTAAAATACCACTTTCGCGAATAGATATTAATTCAACGAATGTTTTTCAGGCCTGTTACATTCCCGAATATCCAGGATTCGAAGGTAAGTTGGCCAGGTAAATAAAAGTTCACTTTTGTTGATTGAAAAAATATAAAAAATATAAATATATTTTTGTTATATATATCTTAAACAATTACAAAAAGTCAAACCAATATTTCGTATAATCACGCAATCACGTTCGCGCCACGGAACTCGCTACCAATACTTTCTACGCGTCGAATTATAAATTCCGCGCAGGCTCGACTACATGTGCGTATGTGTCTCGAGAGCCAACCGATCACCATTTAGTCGATAGTGCTTAGTACTCGTCTAGTTGCTCGAGTTCGAGTTCCTCGAGTCCTCCCTGCTTCGCCTTTTATATACTCCCCACTCCTGGGCTTCTCCCACTCTCGACTCACGCACTCGGCGCTTGACGCATGCGCACCACGCCGCCGCTTGGTCTTAAGTCTAATCGCTAACCGGATACATGACCGAACGCAATTTCCCCCTTTTTTGGGTTCACAAACAAAAAAATCTTTCGATACAGGAAACAAAATAATCTCTGTTACATAATAATACCTTTCTACCGAAAAGTGTAGATTCTTTAACCAAAAGTGCACTTAGATACATCTTTGTATTTACACCTTTCTACACTTATGTGTGTAACTTAAAATAAACGATTGCCAGATATACACTATCTCTTTTCTCGTGTATTTGTCATGAAAATAAAACAATTAGAACGAACGAAATATATATCAAAGAACTACCCTTCCTTAATTTGGGTAGATTAGAAAACTGAATACGGGTAATTACCATATCGGACTAACTGTCCTTTGAAAACGAAACTGTATTTACACAAAAGTGTAGCTATAGTAACCTGAGTGCAGATATTATATATAAGTTTTTGTGCACTTACTACACTTTTTCTTGTTTTCGCGTACTACGCGTTTTTCGGTCAGGATCTAGAGTTCCTCCGGGTCGTCTAACGGCACCAGCACCCGCTTCATGACGAGTCGTCCTTCTGGGCCGCATTCGACCATCCTGCTGACCGATTTATAACGTACCGGTTCCCCGGTACCGCTGTCGTCGTCGCGTCCTTCGCCCGATGGTCCAGGCACGGGACTTGGCGGTGCAGCACCCGGCTGCATACCCCCCCTCAAGGGGCTTTGCCGAGACCGCAGGGATCGGTTAAGCTCCTTGCTTGATAATCCGCTGTCGCTGTCTCCGGAGTCGTTTTTGGATCTCTTTCTTTTTTCAAGTCTTTGTTCTAATGGTACTTCTTCGTTATCGATTTCTGTTACCATTATCTCACTTGGTTGTTTAGTCGCGCACTTCACGTTCTCATTGTCTATTTGTTCGTTATTTTTGTTCACTGTGTCTCTTTCCGCGATATCTTGTGCGTCAATCGACGGAGATTTAATTCTCACGTTAGATATAACGCGTGGTTTTTTTTTCTCCTTCTGTACACTTGTTTGTTGATTTTTCGTTGGATCTATTATGTCCTCTTCGTTGACCGTTTTAGCATCTGTCCACGATTCGTGCCCCATACACGTCATGTTGATGTTAATCGGCTTAGGTTTTTCTTTAAAAGTTTTCAGGTTCCTGATTGTCACGATGGTCGTCACTTCATGCATCGGTTGACCTTCCTCGTCGTTTATTATTGACACATTGTGGAATGTCCTTTGCATATTTTCGGTCTGCATCGTGAGTAGCAGTGCGTCGGAAATTTCCTTCGCTCTATTGTTTTCTTGTTCGATGAATTTTTCAATTTCTTCAAGCGTTGGTTCATTGCCCTGGCTTTCTTCGCACGCTAATTGTTCCAACATAGTTTTTCTCTCTTCTCTTCGTATTTTATAACCTCTTAGCTTGATTTTTGCTATTACCCTTTTTAGCAACTCTTCTTCGACTCTATTTGCTTCTGCGATTTCTTCTCTGGACATCATTTTCGTGTTCTTGACTTCTATCGTTTTAGTTATCACGTTGTTGACCTGGCTTTCGCTAGTCGCGTTATGACGTTCGCTCTGTTGTCGCTCGGTTTTTATCTCGTTCTGTGCGTCGCGCATGCGCAGTTCGTTCGCCTCGTTTTCGCAACAGATTGAATCCTCGCACTCGATCCAATCATTCAATCTTGTGAGCTCGTCAAAAATTTCGTTAAACAAATCATCGAAGTTTAATATTAAACTTGTATTATTACTCTTAATACCTGCTTTATATATCTCTTTCGATATATGTGACTCGAAGAATCTACTCGCTCTTTCGATTCTTTCGCCCGCTGTGACGCCCGGTCGACTTTTGTCACTGCTGCTGCCGTTTAATTTTAGTGTTGAATCTTTGCTACTATTTGTTTTTATAGTATCATTAAGGGAATCTATTTCTATTCCGCTTTCGCTGTTCCTCTCTAGCTCTAATTCATTCAGGAAATCATTCTTACCGACAACGGTTCGTTTAATCCCCTCGCTATTCGAAATATTATGTGTACTCTTTATTTCGAATTTTTTATAACTGTCGTTTATACTGTTCGCTAACTCGTTCGTTAGCTTTTCACCTAAAGTTTCTACATTATATTCTTTAAACAACTTCAATTTTTCATTTATTTCGATATTTTCACTACCTTTTTCCGCTTTAGCTGTCTTATTACGCGGTTCATCTACGCCACTATGTTTATCACGCACTATGTTTTTCTTCTCGTCACACGCTTTGTGACTTGTTTCTGTTTCACTTATCATTTTGTTCGGTTTTTCCGCGTTTATCCTCGCGTTTCGCGACACTTTTTCCCTTTCTATTATCTCTTCATTAATCTTTGTTAAGATTACCGCACTCTTGTACACTTTATTGTTTTTCTCTGTTATCGCGTCTTTTGCACTTTTGTGCACTTTTTCGCTATTATCGCTTCTTGCGATTTCTGCACTTTTTTGCACCTTTTCACTCTTGTCTTCTCTAGAATCTTTTACACTTTTGTGCACTCTTGCACTTTCGCTGTTCGTCAAGTTTTTTGAACTTATGTGCACTCTTGTATCCTTGATTCGCGTCAAGTTC
The DNA here is from genome assembly GCA_963971435.1 of Lasius platythorax. Classification (NCBI taxonomy): domain Eukaryota; kingdom Metazoa; phylum Arthropoda; class Insecta; order Hymenoptera; family Formicidae; genus Lasius; species Lasius platythorax. The sequence continues at coordinate 20,196,489 of OZ020541.1, read as the reverse complement.
TTTACACTTTTCGACTTTTCCGACGGATTGCTTTCCATTAATGTCTTTATCACTATTTTTTCATTTTTATCCTTTTCATTCATCTGTTTGAATGTTTCTAGATCAATGTGTTTGTTCGATCTAGTCAACTGGAAATTTTCTTCTTTCCATTTTCTTAGTTTTCTCCCTAGTCTCTTTCGGGATTTTCTTCCTAATATTAAACATTGTTTGTCATTGTCCAATATCATTGCTTCTGCTTTAATCTTCTCCCGAAACAGCTCCGTTTCCACCGTAACTGTCTCGAATTTCACGTATTTTTCTCTCTTCAGGTACGCGGGAATGTTTTCGGAATTCCGCGCACGCACCAGTTTCTGCACTTTTTCCTCGATCTTCTCGACCGCTGCACTCGTGATGACATTAAATTCGCCCCGAGTATCCATAAAAACTTTCATTGGTATTTTTTTCACTAAACCCCAGAGAAACGATATTCCTTTTCTCCCAGAGATCAGATCAATCAGCTTCGTTATATGCCTCATTCCTTTTTTGCTGATTCTAGCTCTCTTTTTTGATAGAATTTTTCCCATTACTTTTTCATCCTCGTCCTCCTTTGAGTTCAATGGTGTCGAACATCTTACTGGATTCTCCCAATGCAGAAGTTTTAAGTCAATTTCATTATTAATAATTTTTTTTTTTGCAGGTACTCCTCCTTGGCTGGATTTTCCCGTCTTTTCTTGGATTCTTCGCGCGAAGTCTTCTCCGCTGTGGATCTTCTCTTCTTCGCTCCTCTTGGATCTTCGTGTGAAGATTTTTCTTTATTTTCACCATTTTTTCTGGTAAGTATTTTCTCTTCTTGGTCAGATTTCCTTTTTTCTTCAAGATTTTCTTCATCCTTGGTAATCTCTGATATCGGACTATCCTTGGTAAGTACGTCCATTTCTCGGTTTTCTCTAACCATTCGATTCACGAATTCTTTTATTCGTTGATTGCTTATTTTTGTATCGTCTTCCTTCATTTCTAACATATTTATTTCCACTCTAGGTTCCAGTTTTGCCTCCCTATGTGGTCTGACCTGTCTGGAATTGTATGTCCCCAGAACATTTCCTTGCTCATCTTGTATCACGTAGGCGTTTTTCCTGACCTCTTGTCGAACAACGTACGGTCCATCGTAGACCAGATGAATCTTCCGTGTAAGTCTACGGTTTGCGTCACTGCGTCAATGAAGTTTGACCCATACCTTGTCTCCTGGCTGGTACTCTTTCGCCTCTTCGTGTTTGTCCGCCTGGATTTTCCGTTGTTGCGCTCTCTTAGCCAAGCTCTCTTTGGCTGCTTGATTTTTTTCTTCGGTAGTTTGCGCGTTGATCGATTCTTCTTCGCGCTCCTCCGTTGGTCTGAGACGTGGGTCGATCGTTAAAGTCTCCTCCATACCCTCGTGAAGGTCGATCGGTCGGAGGGGGAGAGTGAAAGGGGAGAGAAGAGGAGAAAAAGCAGAAAGAAAGGGAGAGAGAGAGGTAAAGAGAGGGAGAGGGAAAGAGATGGAGAGGGGAGGGGAGGGTGGCAGGGGGGAGGGGGAGAGAGAGGGTGGAAGAGAGAGAGGAAGGGAGAGACATTACGCGCGCGTACGCGTTCGTACATAGCCATTGTTCTTTGTAGAGTGCTCCTCCTCGCTTCGTCGTGCTCTTAGCAACCGCGCAAACAAGCTATCTCTTATCGCCGCGCGCCTTGTGACCACAGAACACTGGGGCTGTGCCTTTTTGTCGCGCGCTTGAACTCGCAAAGATTGGCCGCTTTTTATTAATTATTTTCTCATTCATTGTTTAAGATCGCAAAATGGCAGAGGATTTTCCTATTCGGTTTAACGCGCTCTATTTGCACTGGTACTTTCATTTTTGGGAAACCCCCGGAAATACCGGAAATCGAGGGCAACTTAAAAATTTTAAATGGCAACATGGGGCAACATGGGTATCGTTGGGTAGAGCTTTTAGAAAGACAACTTTTGCTTGAAAAATAATTTAGTATCACTTACCGTTATTGAGAAATGATCAAAAAAACGTTTGCAATTGTGATGCTTGAACTTCTCAACCTCTTACTTTAAAATATCGAGTGAGACTCGTGGTACGGATTATGGGCTAAACATTAACATTTCAAATGCTTTTTTTATTCGAAAAAGGCATAATTTTTACAAAAAAGAATATCAGTCACTACGCGATAATGTCTACCGAAAATGAAAATGGCCCCGGTGTTCTACATGATATCACTAGGTTAGGTTCTAATTATCTACCAAGATCTGCTCAAATCATGTGTGACCTACTGAGGGATTACTTCGTTTCCCCCGTAGGAGAGGAACAGGCCCCATGGCAATATACATAGGATTGCATTTAGAGGTGTTGTAATAAATGCCGCCAATGAGGCTGATTGTATTTAGTATAGAATACTGGTGAAAATTGATTTTGCTTTTTATTTCAATTAAGAATTGACAAACTGAAATTAATTTGAACAAATACCAAGATCAAATGAGAAACATGTAAAATAATAAAATTATGAAATTATAAAAAAATACTCTTTAGAATCTTTTTCTTCAATTTTTACTTCTTTTCTCCCTAAATATACATATATCTAAAACCTGCATTATGATGCTAACGCAGCGAAAGTTATCCTTCGTGATTTCTTCTAGGGCAAATTCAATAATTTGAGCGTAGGGATCCACTGATGACTGGAAGTTGATGGAGGTGTGTTGACTGCTGAGATGTGTCGATTTTTTCAATCGCTTTTATTGCAGTTTTTGTTAATTTGTCTAAGGAATTTTTTTGTATTTCTTTATCTGTGCTGTACTTCCTCTTTTCGTTTTTCATTCCCAAGTCCGGTGTTGGCACTTTTAAAGAATTAATAACTTTCTGTCGAATAGATGACACTGGTGATTCGCTGCTGAACGTTTGGGACTCTATGTTGACACATCACTTACAGATGTTATGGTCTCAAATTCATTATCTGTAAATAAATGCATGTACAATCATGTATGAGTGTGTGATACAGGAACCCATTTATAATACAGTGAGGATACAAAAACAAAATTAAACAACAAATTTTATTTATTAAGTTTATCTATATAATTAAGGGGGTTTATTTTAAAAAAACGACCCAACTGGCAAAAGATAGTCTTTATTATAATGATGTCATAGACGACGTTTCGACCTTTGGTTTAGGTCCTTTTCAAGTCTTAAATAAAGTATAAACATATACAAAAATTAATTAAATTCGGAAGATAGCAAACAATAATGGAAGAGTGAGATGACAATAAGAAAGGAAAACGAAAACAGCGCAAACCTTAATTAGCACTAACCTTAGATGAAATATTCATATGATAAAAATTAGTGAAAACTCAGCATCGAAATAATAGATGTCAAACAACGTTCCTGTCAAGAGCAATGGTACAACACATACTGAGAAAGAGAGCAATGTTTTAAACGACTTTGATGATGTTATCATAAATAGGGTTTAAATTATCTGTGTCTTTTTGTAAGTTGATCGTGTTGTTATGTTTTTTTATGAAAAACATTTCAGCAATTTCTCTCTTTCTCGTGTGCCTTTCACAATGTAAAATATTCGGAGATGTCCAATTAAAGTCGTGCATATATTCAGTTTTATGTTTACTAATTACATTATGGTTACTCGTATGCACTTTAATATTATTGATATGTTCTTTGATTCGAGTGTTCAAATGTCTTTTAGTTTGTCCTATGTAAGTGGCGTCACATTTGTTACAGTCGATCTTATATACTATATCGGTTTTGTCCGTTTTAGATAACTTGTCTTTACCTTGTTTAATCAATTTGTCAAGTTTTTTCGGTATTGTATAAATTAATTTTAAGCTTGTTTTTTTAATTGTTCTGCTAATATTGTCACTTAAGTTTTTTATGTAAGGTAATAAAATGCATGACGAGATATCGAACGCTCTGCTATTGTTATCAACACTAATAGTCATATTTTTCCGTTCTCTTAAAGTACATACTCTTTTTTGGATGTAGCGATCAATAATTTTCGGAGGAAAGCAATTGTTAGATAAGATTTTTTTAACCGTACGTATATTTTCGGAATGAAAACGATCATCAGATAACATAATCGCGTGGTCCACCAAATTATTGATAGTGTTGATTTTATAATTAAAGGGGTGGTTAGAATGGTAATTTAAATATCTACCCGAAGAGGTAGGTTTCAAGTACCAATTCGTCAAGAGTTTTCCTCCGCATCTGATAACAGTCGTGTTAAGAAAATTAATCACATTATTATTTTCAATTTCATGCGTAAATTGCAAGCGTTGATGAAAGCTGTTAAAAGTAGATAAAATGGTATCAATCTCAGTCCGCGGTACAATAGTAAAAATATCGTCAACATACCTATAGTAAACCGAAATATCAAATTGCAGTGAATTAAGACAGTGTGTCTCTAACTCGTCCATGACTAAATCAGCTAGAATGGGTGATAAGGGAGATCCCATTGGAGTGCCATATATCTGTTCATAATATTGTCCGTTAAAACAAAAACTAGTTGACTCTAACACCGTTTCAACAGCATATAGAAATTGTGGTAAACTGAAAGTTGTCTTGTCAGAAATCTCCGTCCAACGTTTCTCAATAGCTTTAAGGGCAAAATCTTTTGGAATATTCGTAAATAGTGACGTAACATCCAGAGAGATCAACACCTCGTTATCTTTAATGGTATGGTTTTTAATGATGTTCGCGAACGTCCATCCATCCTTGATGTGCGATGAAGGTTTTCTAATCGAGTGTTCAAGTATCTCATGGATAAAGCGCGCTATATTGTACACCGGGCTCCCAAGGGACGACACGATAATGCGTAAGGGAGCATTAGCTTTGTGAATTTTTGGCAAACCGTAACATCTGGGAAGATTACCGTTGGTCGTATTAAGAAGTTTGTATGTGGATGCGTCAATCAAATCATTATCACGCCAAGATTTGACTAAAGAACTCATTTTTGTCGTCAGTTTTTTAATGGGATCTTTTTTCAATTTACTATAGGTAGATTGGTCTTGAAGTAAAAGATTCATTTTGTCGGTATAATTTTTCATGTCCATAATAACTGTGGTTTGACCTTTATTAGCTTTTGTGACTAAAATGTCTTTGTTGTTCTTTAAAAACTTCTGACAAACATTAAAACTCGAAGTAATGTGTCTATCTATATGGTTAACGTGTTTGTTTTTGCATAAAAATCCCTGCAAAGCCTTTACTACTGCGCTTCTTGTCGGATCCACTAGTTCATTGGGAATCTTACAACAATTGATTTCCAAATTCTTAGCGACCTCGACAACTGAGTGAATGCGGTCTTTTCTGTCGTTTTGATTGACCGGTATACTAAATTTGTCACCCAGGCTTAGAATGTCTAAGATATTGTCAGGAATCTTTTTATTACTGAGATTCACAAGCCATTTAGATCTATCAATCTCTTTAAAAGGATTAAGAGACAAATTATTACTTCGAATTAGACTGTGGAACTTTTTTATAGACTCATTCTTCTTTATCCGGTTAAAGGTTAATAATTTCTTTTTATTAAAATCACAAAATCTGGTCAATAATTCTGGTGGAAGGTAATCGGACAATCTTTTTTCAATGTTATGAATATTAGATTGCAGAAAATTTAGATTGAAATTTATATCTTTAATTTCAAAGTTCAACAGTCTAAATGCATTACGTCTGACTAAGTTGTAATATTTTCGGTTTACGCTATTACTATGAAAAACTAGTGGATCCGACAAGAAGCGCAGTAGTAAAGGCTTTGCAGGGATTTTTATGCAAAAACAAACACGTTAACCATATAGATAGACACATTACTTCGAGTTTTAATGTTTGTCAGAAGTTTTTAAAGAACAACAAAGACATTTTAGTTACAAAAGCTGATAAAGGTCAAACCACAGTTATTATGGACATGAAAAATTATACCGACAAAATGAATCTTTTACTTCAAGACCAATCTACCTATAGTAAATTGAAAAAAGATCCCATTAAAAAAC